>JABUQX010000993.1:25000-50000 GCA_015478945.1 Trachelipus rathkii
TGCACCCACCAATCTCTTCCCCATCCTCAACCCATTTGAAAAAAGGTTATATGTAGAATAATACTTGAAATTAATAATTCTCAATTATGTTAAAAAAACTAAAGCTTCTGAAGCCCTTTCAAGGGAGAGTTTGCTTCTCTTTCTTCGTAAATGAGATTCTGCATCGCTGAAAGATGCTCCCAGGCTACCCTTTTGTAGGCCATGCATAAGTATTCCTGCTGAGTATGGCAAGATGTGAAACTTTTACAATTTTCACGCATCAAACCAATGGATCTTTATCCGGTTCCAAGAGTTTTCGCTTTTGATAATCTTCGCACCTCTGAACAAGAGTTTTGCACCTCTGAACAAGACTCTTTCATCGCTGCTAGAAGGCCAAAGAACGTTTCACTGATTTCGCAATGGTTTCGCTAGACAGTAGGTAACTGTGTGTCTGTTTTCAGCATATTTTCTTTTTATTGGGGTGGGTGAAAATTTCTGGCTTTAGCAGGCATTTCTCACATAGGCATTACCTAATAAATTTTACCTCTTTTGTAAACCACGTGGTTTAAGAACTTTTTTTTTTGTATCTAGGAATCCAGAAAAGTTACTATTTTGGGTTCTCAAAAAATTAGGGTTCTCAACAAAAATTTGGGTTCTCAAAAAAATTTGGGTTCTCAAAAAATTTGGTTCTCAAAAAATAGGGTCTCAAAAAAAATGGGTTCTCAAAAATTCAGGGTTCTCAAAAAATAGGTTTCAAAAAATAGGGTTCTCAATAAATTAGGGTGGTTCCTCATTTAAGTAAAATTTGGGTTTTCTCAAGAGATTTGGTGTCTCCCGTAATGGTCGTAAGCTTGCGGTGGGTTGTTGTCGTTTGTTTGGGGGTAGGTTTTTCGTTCTCCGATACCGTCGGTTCCTTAGCTACCAACGGGTGGATTAGTAGTAGGTCCTTCGTTAGAGTAAAGAGGACGCTATAATTCTTTATAAAGAAAATTGGAAGAAAAGATAGGGACCCAGAGTTATTAAGCCGAAAACCATATGAAACCAACTTTGGACTTTCAAGGAAGAGTGAGAACTCAGTGAATGTGGGATAATCGTCCAGAGTTATGAGATTCGATAATCTGCCATTATGCAAGTAGGGGTGAGAGTTGGCGATGTAGCAGACTATACTGAGTGCAATGAACTAGGTAGAGCGATGAGGAGGTTCTGTGAAGAGTTCCTGAATTAATACCAACCGTCCTATAGAGAGATACTTGAGATCTTACAAGAAAGTTGAGGAAATACTACGAATATGAAGAACATACGAAAGCTGAGTTTGTGATTGCAAAGACCGTATAGTTTGTGGAAGATTATGTTGAATGATAGAGATATAATAATTGGTGTTTGAGAAGTTTTTGTGGCAAGCTAGCAGAAAAATATTGGGGGGTCAGTTATTCCCAGGCCACCTTCCTAGCGCTAACTAGAGGCTATTTGGATTTGAGTGGGACGCTTTCCAAATTGAAAGGAATGATAAAGAGTGGAATCGTCTACATAAGAGTGGGTGGAAGACGAAATGACAGTTTAGAAGATCAAATTGAAAACTATAAAAAGAGTTGGGAATAAAACAGAACCCTGAGGAACACCACTATTAATAGAACGACCAGAAAGAAAACCATTGAGATGGCTACAGAAAGGGGGATAGATACCGAAAGAAGCAAATTTCGAAATCAAACCTTTGTGCAAAGCTCTTTCGAAAACTTTCGATTTGATCTGCATCACAACAAAGGTTTAGCTGAAATGACAAAAAAAGAAGACCAACAAGTCTGAGAGAACGAGGGACCTTGCCTTGCTTCCTTGCCGTTGCGACTCACTGTAGCTCTACCGATACGGTAGCCTGGATATCTATATATCTATATATATATATAATATATATATATATATATATATATATATATATATATATATATATATATATATATATATATATATATATATACAGTATATAAATAAAAAAAAAAATATATATTAATATATATTATATATATATATATATATATACAAGTAATTATATATATATATATTATATATATATATAATATATATATATTTATATAATTTTATATATATATATATATTATATATATATATATATTATATATATATATATATATATTTGTATATTTATATATTATATATATATATATTATATATAATATATATATATAATTATATAAATATATATATATATAATATAATATAATATATATAATATATATATATATATATAGTAATATATATCTAAAAAAGAAGAAAACTGGGAAATAAAATAACCCAAAGCCGAATTTTCCGTTCCTTGAAAATACTTTGTGTTTTTGTTTAATTAATTTTTTTGTGCCTCTTAAATCAGAGGAAAAGACTCTTTCCCGTGGTTAAAGCGACGCAGATGGTTCACCAACATAATAACCTCTTTTGAAATATTAACTTTTAAAGTTTAATTTCATGTTCAGTGATGCATAATTAGAAGAATATTTTACCACTATGTAAAATTCAAATAACGTGACGTATATCAGCGTTCTAAATTCCTCGTTCCTCTAAAATAATAGACTCAATTTACGACGCGGTTCTCCATTTCTTTCCCCAATATTAAAAAGTGTCAGAAATTGGAGAATAATGCAATGAAGGAGGGGAAAAAGGGGAAGGTAAAATATTGTTTTAGAAGAGGGTTCAAAGGGGAAATCGGTGAGGGTTTTTCATCTATCTTAATAAATGGGGCAAACAAATGGTTCCCAAATACGGAAATAAAAAGGAATTGGGTCCATATTTCGAATTTGACACATGATCTGACAACTATTTTGGTGAAGTTTGTGTGATAGTTTTTGACGCGAAAGAAATCATTCAAATTAATATAGAAGTTTTTCCAGTGTCTGAGAAATTTTAGGAAAAAATATTAATTTACTTTCATTGCTATTTCTTCCCTTATCCACATTTTTAAATTCTCTTTAAACTTTATTTAAAAGGAAGCTATATATATATATATATATATATATATATATCTAATATATAATATAATATAATATATATATATATATATATATATATATAATATATATATATCAGAGGCGACTCCTACACTCGGGCTGCTCAGGCTTAGCACGAGTTATTATTATTATAGAAACGATCGATCTTCAACAAATTTCATAAAGTTAGGATAAAATTCTTATTTTTTGCGAAAATTGGTCATATGAAAAAAATTATTACATAATACATATAATAGGTTATATAAAATTATTTATTAAAAAAAATAAAAGAATTATGCTATTTTTCAATCAATTATAAAAGCTGAGGTCCTGGGCTTCTCTGGAATAGCGGAGTGAAAAACAAGAACAGTTACTCAATACGAATAAATTATATATTAAAAGAAAATGTAAAATAGCAAAATACACTTCAGTATCTAGGTTGCCAAGAATATATTATCAAATATATATATATATATATATATTATATAATATATATATATATATTAAATATATATATATATTAATAATATATATATATATATAATATATATATATATAAATATACTATATATATATATATATAACCTATACTATCTCATTTATCATATACCCTAGTAATACCATATTATACTATTATATATATATTATATATATTAATAATATATATATAGAGGAGAGAGAGAGAGAGAGAGAGAGAGTAGTAAAAAAGTTACTGGATGCCCCCGCTGATATATATATATATATATATATATATATATATATATATACTATATATATATAATATATATATATATATATATATATATTATAATATATATATATATGATATATATATATATATATATATATATATATATATATATATATATATATATATATATATATATATATATATATATATATATATATTATATATAATATATATATATATATATATATATATTTATAATAATTATATATATATATATATATAATATATAACGTATATAATATCCTCATTTTATATTAGCAGATAGTGTAGTTTGCGACTAATCTTAAACTACGTCATTCAATTTTTTTCTCTTATTATTTACCAGAGATGTTGATACCAATCGTTTTGGTTATATTTATATTTTAAAATGTTATAAAACGGATATTTACAACTTACCTGAGCTTTATTAAATTAGATTTCAGTGAGCAGCCTTCCATGATATGGTAAATGTGTTTGTTTTTGTGAGGTGGATGGCAGAAAGATGTAAAGGAAAAATGTAAAAATAGAGCAAATATTAAAGTATTACCTCTAATATATTAACAAATATTTTTTAAATATATTATTGAGAGGCTTAAAAAAGTTCTTGACTACTTCAAAGTTAAGAAGGTAAATTCACAGTTTCACACAAGCCTCAAAGCGATTTTCGTCACCAACTTGTTGTGAAGAAAAACATTTTTATTATAAACGTATTCACCTCATGCATTCACGACTCATCCATAGTAAAGGTGTAATAAAAATTGTACCCATATTTATTCTGTGACTCATCAATAATGAAAAAATAAAAAGAGTATTAAATAATGTATTCAATGGGCTTTTTCCTGAATTGAGGTGTTATAAAACTCAATGGAATCAACATTGAGGATAATAATACTTATGATTAGAAAACTTTGAAAATTTAGTTATATATATTATTCATTTTAAATTAAATTTTTTTCTAGAACTCAAAATAAATAATTTATATATATATGACTATATTACATAACCATTATTATTATTATTTGGCTTTAAATTTTGCACTATAATTATTAATAATATATAATTTATTATAATTAATTTAAAAATTATTATTATTATATTAATTATTATATTATTAATTTTTTAATTTAATTATTTTATATTATTATTAACAAAAAACGAAATATTAATTTTTATTAATCTATTCAATTGTAAAAGGCATTAGCAGGAAGCAACTACTAATTCGTACTTAGGAGAAGTAGTAGTAGTAGTATGATAATTATTATTAGTAGTAGTAGTAGTATAGTTGTTGATTGTTTAAAATAATACTATATATTATAGTTACTTAAGTTAATTAAGTTAAGTTAGGTTAAGTATGATAGTAAGTTAAGTTAGTATAGTAGCTTATATAATGTAAGTAGTCAAGTATGAGTAATAGTCAGTAGTTGTTTGTTTGATTGTTTCTATTATCAGGCAAGCGAGGTTAATAGAGTTATAGCTAAATTTTTATTTTATAATAATAATTAAATAATTAATAATATAATAATTAATAATATAAATAATATGATTACAATAATAATAATAATAATAATAATAATTAATAATGATAATAATATAATAAATAATATATAATAATAATAAATATAATCATTATTTATATTTCATAACAAACATAAAATTAATATAATAATTTTTTAAAAATAATAAATAATAATTAAACACATAAAAATAAAAAGATAATTAATAATTATAATCAAATAATAATAATAATATACAATAATTAATAATAAATTAAATAATAAATAATAAATTGATAATAATAATAATAAATTAATTATAATAATAATAATAATATAAATTATATAATAATAATAATATCTATAATCAAAATTCTAATTTTTATTTTGTAATATTTTAAGGAAGTCAATAAGTCTAGAATTTTAAAATGAACAAAATAAAATACACATCCTTTTAAAAAGTTAAATCCTCAAACAATACTTTCACAAGAAAAATAGATAAAAGCGATCATATACTAAAATAATAACAGAATATTATAATTATATATACATTTTATCTATATCATAGATAGTGTATTATATTTTATATATAGTATTGATCTATTTTCCCTTTTATATTATTATTTTAATAATTTATATATTTAATTTTATTATATAATTTTATTATTATATTATTATTATTACTTATATAATTTTATTTAATAAATAATTTAATTATATAATATTAATATTTATCATATATTACTTGATTTAATTTTAATATTATATTATTTTTTTTTTTAAATTTAAATTTATTGTTTCATTTAATTTTAATTATTTATTTATTATATTCATTTAATTATTATATAATTTTTTTTTTTAAATTTTAAGGTTAAATTTTTTCTTATATATATATAGTAACTTTCTATCAAGAATTATGTATTGACCACTTGAGCTTGTATTATAAAACAGAAATTATAAAATTAAAATGACTAGTATTACTATGTTAGGTTAGGTATTTTAGTTTAAATTAGAATTCATCATATATTAGAGATTATTAGAGCATAGAGAAATTCGAGATGGAGAATTCGAATTATAGAGATATTATATTTTAATTGTCATTTCAATTCTCATAATCCTCACTTTTTTAAAATTTATTAATATATTAATATAAATATAATGTATTTTATTTATTCTCATTTTTTATTTATTATGTATAATTTTTTAATTTAATAATCTCATTATGTATTCTTTCTATTTGATTTAGTACTGAAGTTATAATAATTTTAATTAATGAAACTACAATCTGCATGCGATGATTTCATTTTTATCGATTTACTGATAATTGTAGTATGATATGGTTCGAAGTAAAAACAGGATTTAAAAAAGGAAGTGTAATATCTCCTATATTATTCCTTGCTGAATATAGTACAGCAGGATTGTAATTTAACAAACCTTTTGATTCCATGTCCTTCATGTTACGGTTAAGTCGAACACATTAAGGTACGCAACGTCGATATTGTGCGGCCGCACTCTTGTGCATTCTATAATATGATGATGAATATATGATGATTAGGTAATGTTTACTAGTATTATATAATTATATAAATAAACTTTAAAATAAAAAAAAAATATTTTCTAATTCAGTTTAGTAATATTGAAAACATTAGAAAGAAGAGAGTAATAGATCCTAAACATTATTTATTATTGATTAATATAAACATCTAAATAAATTGGTACTTTCGCGAGTGTTATATGAGTTTTTATTAATTTATGCCTAGTAGTTAAAGTTGTTATTGTTAATCCTTAAGGACATTGAGTAAGGTCATTCTGATCTAATATAGTTTACAATATTGATGGGGAAAAATTAGCAAATTATTGTATTTTGTATAAACTCATTTTTTAAGCATTGCTTTAAGAGAGTAGTGATTTTCTTTTTATATTATCAAGTTTAAGCGAGGATTCTTTTGTGATAGCTCTAAATACTTAGTTCTATTTGAGATATATTGTGTTTACAAAATATGCTATTTATCGTGCTGTATATTCTCTTATGTTGTAGGACTTCCGAGTGGATTAGCAGGGTATGGAAATATTTACGTTGTGTTTCGGATACCTCACAAGACGAGTGATATATACAAAAATCTCACCTTTCAGAGACATCTCGAGATAGGAATGATAAAAAAAACCATATGATACATGCTACATTGACTTACTAATTCACACCACATAAACGTAAAATTTTGTTTATTTCCGCAGTTAGATAATGAGAAGCAGCTGAGCCTATATAAGTTTTATATGGTCTCTCACGTAATTATATCTTAATGATAAATAGTCTTTCTTGCTATACACTCTTTTGCCTTTATAGAGTGATCTAATTTTTTGCCAAATACAATGGTATTTACGTATGTGCTGTTTTCTTGCTTTTTAGATGATGAATAATTTCCAGTCTCCTGTACTTGAATAGGAATTAATTGAAGATGATGTACATGTTTTCAGCTCTCTATGATATATAATAAATGAATAGGTCATTCACACAGTATTCTATTTCTCAGAAATTATGTGATGTTTTAAAAGTAGAGAACAATTTTTTTATCTATCAGTGATGTAGAGACCAATTGATATATGGTGATCTTCTATAAGTATTAGATTGAAATTTATTTTATCATTACTTATTATTACTATATTGTGAGTAGTCATTATTAATCACTCGTATTATTACTCTACGTCGGGACTACCTCATGTTAGCTTATCTAGCTTGTTATTCTCGATATTACAATGGTGGATTACACTCAAGCGTGATCTGTTCCGCGTATTCAGACATATGATAAAATCACTGTAATAATAAATATATAAATTAGGTTTATTATTATAAAATAAAATTACATTCACTTAATCCACTTATTGAAGATTTACTACATAATTTAGTGAAAATGTTATGTTAGTACATAGAGTTAAAATTTAACATTATTGCTTTATACTTAAAATTATTATGATCTTATATATATACTATATTTATATATATATCTATATATATATATATATATATAATATATATATACTAATATTATAATATTATATATATATATTATATTATTTAATATAATATATTAAATATATATATACTATACTCATTATATATATTAGATTATACTTATCTTATGGTTCTTCTGCCATTATAATAGTAGGACTTATAAGGGTAAGTCTTGTTGGTATACTATTATAATATATAGTGCATTGACATATCTAAGGTATTTACTGAACTCAGGTGGTTATGACACGCATCGTTACTTACTTCATAAATGATATCACTTAACCTTCATTCATATTTGGATTTTATCCTCCTTCGCTTACTTACCTCATCTTGTTAGTTTCAATTGTAACATCTTTTGACTCTTTGAATAGTTGTATCTATGCAACTCTTTTCTCCTTCCTTGTATATTGTGGTGTTCACTACAAAGTGTATCTGTTTTTTAATCTCCACCTATTTAATTAACCTACTTTTCTTTAAACGGTTCATTCTAGCTTGGAACTTCTAAATAATATTTGTTCTACTCTAGTCTAGAGCTGAGTCAACTTATCTCTATCCTCTCTAATCACTCATTTCTAAAATGTAGAACTCACCTATTTGATTTGTATCTTGAGTATCCTCTCGTCTACACTCCCATTTTCTAAATATATTCATATTCACTATTGCCGATTGTTAGGTGTTCAGAAAAACATTTCAATGTAACAATTCTATTCATGATTACTTTAGGGGTTAATACACATGAACACTAAACATGAAAATCAAATCTTCTTCACTTCACGTACTCAATTCGGTAGCCTAAATTTGCCAAATAACGATGGGAAGCTTATTTCATACAGAGACTGACGACACTTCTAATCAAGGCAAGAAATTGGAGCGACGAAAAAAAGCTATGAAGGAGCCTTTAAACCTATAATCACTTAAAATCTTGCATAGATTAAAAAATAGTGAGATTCTTTATAAATAGATCATCTGGCAGGGAAACTCTGAAAATAAAAGAACATTAGACAGATTTAACTGCCTTGTTTCAAGGATGTTATTTACTAATATGCGCATTATTGATATTATATTAATTAATTAGATTCTAAGTTGTTCTCCCCTGTATTGAATAATGTTTTCCACATATTGGCCAGTATTGAGTGATCCTGAGTTATTATATTAATATCCACTCTTATTATCCTAACTTATTATTGAGTGTATAAGTTTTGTATTAGTCTATAAGGTGTCATAATGATGACTTTATTAATTATTATCTATAATGTGTAATCTCTTATTATCTGATTCTCAAATTTACTTATTACTCCTCATCCTTTACCAGTCGCATACAATCATTTTCCTTTTTCTGTTGTGAGTGCACACTTATCATAAGCTGAGGCTATTACATAGGAGATGGAGATGAAGGAGAGCTAAATGAAGTAAGATAAAAGTACATACTAGTTCTCAGACAAAACTCCTCTATTAATATAACATATACCTTACAATATCATACTAGGGTGACGATGCTCTTCACTTAAAAAAAACTGAGGTTATTACAATATATTTTAACTACGAGTTCACTACATACACACACACACTCCCCTACAATGGTATAATAGTATAATGTGATATATAATATTGGAATATATATATATATATATACTTATACCACGCTCATACATCTACTAACTCTTATAGGTAATATAATACCTTTGTTATAGGTATCTAGCTCCCATCACCCAACTATATATAACATATATATTACTATTTATATCGACTACATTACACAGCATATACACACTTATCCACATACCTATAATTGACTCTTATTAGTATAAGGAAAACTTGAATAGACAACTTGCATGTCACCATATATTACTACTTAACACACTATACTATCATATTATATATAATATACCTGAGATAATGAAACTATAATTAAACATTGTAATAAGCATTTGTTCTTTGATTTCAATTTTGAAATTTCATTGTTATAAATATATATATATATTATATAAATACCATATACTATATTATATATAATATATATATATAATATGTATAATAAATCTAATATATATATTATTACCTACCTATTATAGTCACTATACCACAATCTTCTCCTCATATTATATATATATATATATTATGCATTTGTAATATATCGCATCAAACTAGGCGAGACAATATATCCCTCTTTACCTAATGAGCTAATAGAATGATCCCAAACATCTGAGAAGGCAACATTAGAGCACATAAAGAGAACACCGCAGTCTTTGTAAGTATTCAACCATTAAGGAGGCACCTGTGGCAGGTAAAGTAACAGCTGATACAAAAACAGGGCTCGGCTGGGGATAAAACGTATGCAGGTCATTAAGAAACCTTCGTATTTCTATTAGATAAGGTCTACCAATTCCGAAGGCAAGTGTAATTAATAAAACAGATCCAAACGTGCTGAATATCATAGTAGAAGCCTTGGAGTACCTGTTAATGTTTAATGCGTTTCCAAATAAATAAAATAGAGCTCCACCTGTAATTAATATTATAAATATTTCTCGTATCGAAGACCAATTCAGTCCATAATGACGAAATGGAATGGGCTCGTGAAGATTCTTCCCAATTAATAATTTTAGCTCCATTTGAAAACCAATAGTTTAATTTTCGATTAATTATAGGGTAAAATGTTTAAAATTTATGAAATATTTTGATATATAGAGGTGTTTACCAAGTAGGTTTTGAAATATTTACCAGGCATTATCATCCCTCTGACAAAATTTCATATTTCGTTCACTAGACATTATTTTATTATTTTGGAAATAAAATAAAATGCACCTTGTAAAAGTCATCACCCCAGATTACTTAACTTAACCTACTTTGGAAAACACAGCAGTCTAATATATTTTTAATCCCATATTCCAAATAATTTTTACTTCTTTAATACTTTTATTAAAGAAAGTAGAGAACCTCACTCATAGCCAATATTTCATTTTCAGAAGCTGAATTTGGTCGATGTGAAGCTATTATTACAAACAAATGATCCAAGTTTTTATTGTAAAGGTTAATGTAGCTAAAAAATTTGTTATTAGCATTTAAGTTACTTATATACTCTTTGGCAATCTGCTTCCTATACTGATTTTTGTATTCCTCAATTTGCATCTTTTTTCCTGAAGAACTGTTCTCAAAGTAAAGCACTCTCGATTTGCATATAGATGGCAAGAATATCAGTACTATAGCAAAATATATGTAAAAAAGAATTAACAGAAGAGAATTCATGCTAAATAAATATGGAAAAAGTATACAATTTGTAGTCAATACTTATAAAAAAAAAAACTTACAAAAAATAAATGGGAGGGTTCAAGCAATAGAGATTGCTTGGATTCGTAGTGTAGTAGTAGTTAGGTATATGAATATATATTAAACAATCTAACTACTAAACATTATTATATAGTAAAAAATCTAATTCTGAACTAGTGGACACAGAAGAAAGAGAAGATTAACAACACTTCAATATTTAGATTAAATCAGTCCCTTTGAATACAATAACTAATAGTAGGCTGCCCAGATATTTGAGTCTTTAGCCATTTACAAAAATGGTTTTAAAATAGGATTAAAGAGTTCTGAATGTAAATCAAATAAATAGTAAAATACTCAATTAAATAAATATATAAATTTAATAAAATAAATACATACAAATGTAAAATTTACTACAAGAATCTCCAGATGTAAACAATAAACATACTTTTATAATAGTAAATAAATAATTTCCCAGCCGGATCATGGATTTACATTTTTTATTTCTTATTATTGAAATGGCTTATGCTTGTGTGTGAGAACCGTGTTTGTTAATAACTTATAGTGCAAAATTTGTGTATATATATTTAAATATAGCAGCATAATCTACACTTTATTACTACATTTAATAATATTTTTTTATATTAATTTTAAAGTAGAAAGATATTTATATTAAAAGCATTTTATAGGTGACGACTTTTTCACTGTTTCACCACATTTCTTCACGTTTACTGATTGTGACACACGAAAAAAACAATGCATTTATATTTGACATTGCAAATCAAATCGCTCATCACATTATATAATACTCACTGTCAAAGGATATATAGACGAACAAGCTCACAATATATACATGCAGGCCACAACAAATAACCTCTACCAGAAGCTAACCCGAAGAGACACAACCTATTAATATACAGCGGCTCTCACTATGAGTTAGCAAATATAAGAAAATCAAGTAAAACGAAAAACTATTCTCTGAACACACACACATACACTACACAAGATATATATAGTGACTCATATAAAATTTAAGTATCTGTTAAAATTAAAGATATAATTAGCTTAGAATATAAATAAACACAAATACAAAATGAAATAGACGAAGAGGATTTTATCACCATGAATTTTCAACAATATCTATTACTAATACTCTTATCATTAGAGGCTGACTGGCTTTGTGGCTGATTGGCTTAAAGGCTGGATACTGAATAGTTGAAATAACCCCACTTCCCCCCATTTGAGATAAATTTTGGGCAGGAAAACCCACGCAGGTTAAATTCATAATACATTACATATTTACTTACATCACTCACACACTACATAACTCACTACACTAACTACTACTTACTACTTCACATTCTAATATAATCATAATACATAATAAAATACAAATAATTTAATTTTCACAATTAACACATATAAATAAATAATTAAATAATTAAATAATAATATATATAACTCAAATAAACTAAAAATAATAATAAAATACATTAAATACAATCCATAACAATATACATTCACTCAAATAATCTAATTAAATACTTATACAAATACAACAAATATAATAATAATAGAATATATACATATATATATAAATTTTATTAATATATCCAGAAGGGTCAAGGACTAATATACTTTAATGTATTATAATATATCTATTATTTTATTATAGGATTAGTTCAATATATATAATCCATTCAGATTATATCATTATACTTACATATATCACTTTCACTCTCACTGTTATATTATTAATTTTATCATATATAATATACCTCATATTCTATCTAATTTTTTATCATAATTATCTTTATTATTATTTAACTTAATTATTATTAAATTATTTATATATTATTATTTATTATATATTATTATAATTATTTCATTATTTATATAGTATATAAACGTTAATAGATTATTGATTATGTATATTTATTCTGATTTTTTCGATTATTATCTATAGGATACATATCTTGAGAATTTTATATAATATAATTTTATATTATATATAATATATATTATTCTTGATCACTCTATATAACCTACTACTTACTATCCTCATCATACCTCATCCGCTCTAATCAACTACTATATATATAACTACTACTAATACGTACTAATATATAGGTAACTTAATATAATGGTATTGGTATATCAATCATATACATACTTATTATGATATAATTTAATATAATATAAAACTTTACTATAAAATAATATATATAATAAGCAGTAATCTATGAGAGTGGAGACAGAGAGAGAGAGAAGAGAGAGAGGATAATCTCCAGCATACCCATCATTAAACACACATTCTGAGTGTGAGGACTAGAGATAGATCAGATCCAATCTTCATGACTATATAAGATTACTTCTCTTATATACTCTCTAAGTTCACACCTAATTTATTGCTCATCACTTTCTATCAATTCTTCTCTACATCTATATATTATATATATTAGTTTACGATAATATTTACTATACAGCGTAGTATTGGATAAATAGATCTCTGTTGATAATATTAATTATATTTGAGTATTTTTAATTATGTTCACTATAATATACTTTCTATTAATATATATTATTATAGTTTATATAGTATATATATATATATATATCGTAATATATATTTATACTTTATACCTCAATATATTATATATATTTAGCTATTTTATAATACTAGTATTATACTTATAATTCATAGTACAGTGACTAATATATACGTCAATTATATATAGACCTGTATGTGAAAAAATTTATATTGAATATAATATATATAATATATATAATATAGTATTTAACATATATAGGATTGTATGTTTTACGACTGTCTGTCAGATTATATAGATATTTTTATTCAGTCGTTTTTTTAAATATTCTCTTCGTCATCAGCAGCATGCACATCTACAACATCAATTTACAAGTGCGTCGAGACCGCGCAATCAGTGATCTCAAAAATATATGTACCGGACCACTGTTATAACCGTTTCACCGCACTCTCCGTCACGTTTAATCATTCATATTTCTTTTATTTTAATAGTGAGGTATAACCAAGGGTACACTAACCGCATATGGATTCAGAACAGCGAGTACGAGAATATATATGATTCACCGGAGCGCAACGACTCAGAAACCAACAGGGTGAGGAGAACGTTAATTCTCACCCCTCCTCACCTCGCAAGCATCATTTAGCCCGCCTTTCAAGTTGCAATTTCCTGATTCCATCTCATGCGGAGGGATTCTACGCGCACCCCGCTCTTTGGTATTTGGGTGTCGCGGGGGTCTCCGCCCCTCTCCCTACGGGGTATGGAAAAACGTCCCTCCTGTCCAACTTCGAGTCCCAGGCTCCGCACGCACCCCCTAATTTCTTTTTTTTTTCAATTATATATGCTGATCTCAAATATGTAATTGTTTTTCTGTAAGGTGGTCGTAGTTTCGGAATATTTCATTTTTTGAATTTTTTAATTTAAATAATATTTTATTTTTTTAAAACATTAACTTTTATAATAAAGTCTCTCAGAACTTTTGAAATCATGTCCGTCACACGAATAAATCATTGGTTAGTTCAATACATACTAAAGCCATATGTTAAAAAATACACAATCACAACTGCACGGAAGTCACTTTACACATACACGGCAGCTATCTCATATATATACTATATATAACTTATAAAACAAAAAAAAAAAATCAATTAAATATAATATTTATATTATATATATATATATATATATACTATATAATACTTATATATACTACTATATATAATATTATATATATTATATATATATATATATAACTTATATATATATAATATATACTACTATTATATATCTATATAAATAATATATATTTATAATATACCTATACTATATATCACTTATACTATATGTCGTAATTTATTTACAATTACTTCTCACATATACACATACTACCCATCACACACTATTCATATCTATATACTGATATCAATATATTTATATACCTATATATATCACTCATCATCAACACTATATTATATACTCTTCACACCCTAACAATATCACTCACACTCACTATATATTAATATTAATATATCTTCTATTAATATATTACCTATATATATCTATATCACTATTATACTAATATCTATACTCTCTCACCTCATCATCCTACCTCAATCATACATATATATATATACTATAAATACAATGTATATATATATATACCCCTCACTCACTCACTCACTATATATATATATATATACCTACTCTCAACCTGCAATTAAATCCTTAATATATATATACTATCATATATTAAATCTACTCAATACTCCACTACACACACACATATACTACTCCCTCAAATATACATATATAACTCACTACCCCACTATAACTATCTACTTCCCATAATCACTCACTAATATATATACTATAATACTACCCTATATTCTATAATATATTATATAATATATATATTATATATTATATAACTATATATATAACTCACTCACCTATTTTATATATATATATTCTACCTCTTCTATATATCACTATATAATATATATATATATATATACTCACTCTCTACATAACAACACACTCACTCATACAAATATATATTATATATATTTATACTACCTCCTTATCTATCATACTCATATACTCAACATCTACTCATATAATATACATATAAAAATATCACTCACTCCACATATATATATATATATATATATCATACCTGATAACGTAGTCCGATTAGATAGTATAATATCAAAGATGCTGATAATAAGGACGGACCACCATGACATTATACCTATTCGAGACTTCTAGGTAATTAATATCCAGGATATTAAGTGCTAATTGTAAATGACTCAACTTGGTACACACTACTAACAACAACAAGTGATCTAGTAATAAATATTATACTGGTGTAACGAACAAGGAGTGGTTTTAAGTGAGTGGTAGAGGAATGTGGTGGATCAACTCTTTCACACACTCGATAAACAAACTGGTTGAGAAAAATGAGGAGGTGTAATTAAATAAAATTGTAAATTATATATAAGGTGGCGGTTGATTGGATGTGTCCACGGCGTATGAAGGAGTTAATAGGACTCTACTGGCAGCGTGTTAGTGATCATACGGTGTTGGTGGTCAGGGCATCTGACTGATATCAAAATTATGTACTGACGCATAGTGGATGGTGGATCTTTTTCTGAGACTGCGAAAAGCCAGTTTCTCACTAATGGTGGTATACCCAAGGGGGATACGGTTCACAGGCTGGCTTTCTTTCTTGACCTTGTTGGCATATGGTGCTTCTACTAACTTTTTCTTTTCCCGAAGCATGTCATTATTCCACTTACCCCCAGTCTCTCGCTCTCGATATAAAAAGGTTACGCTGGTGATGATCGAAATATATATATATATATATAATTCACTTAGAAAATTAAACGATTATTATCTGATAACTGTACAGAAATGCTTACTAAAAATTATATAAATCTTCATTAAAGAGTATAGTAATTAACATAGTATAGTCATCTATACTAGTGATACGAGCATAACACATATAACCATAAATCTCTATGGAATTAATGTATTTTTCTTAAAACTAATTAGAATTTATTTCATATCGAAAACGACCTCTATATATATGATCAACCTTATATTCTATTTATTGCTATAACCCCAACTTAATATTAACTACACTAAACCAACCTGATAACTATATATATATATTATATAGATATAGTGTTGTGTGCTGTGTGTGTTGTCGCTGCTCATTTCGTGGGAATGTCTGCTTACGTCGGTGTGCTCGACACTTAGATATGGGTCATATATGTGGAATACTTCAATCGAATATATGAGAGTCCTTTATAAGAATATCATCTCCCTCCCAAGCATTTTATAAGGATTCTTTCTGCAAACCAAGAAAATTATCCAGACTACCAGAGTATAAGGAATAGAAGTTAATCCTTGCAACTTTACCAAATATACATTGAAGGACGAATGAGAATATCGAGACGAGTGCGTGTACGCTTCATCTTTTATCTCTATATTTTTTTGTATTATTAATCTTTGCATATTTATTTTATTTATTTTTTATCCTACTTTAGTTTTGGTATTGACCTATAGACAATGATATAAAACTGTAATATCGAGAGATTGAAAAGACATAGTAAAAGAGAGGTTGGGAGTAGAAGAGTCATAGCTCTTCAGCTTAACTGGTAAATACACTACATTGCTTCTTCACTCTGACGCAGGCTAGGAAAAGGTAGATGCAAAACGAAAAAATAGACAGTGGACAGCAAGGCTCGCTTAATATAAAAGGTTTATTTGCTGAGAGGAATAGATTATGTAGATAGAGGACAAGAGGATAGAAGGGGCTGGCTGGTAAGCATACATTAGGCGAGGAAGTGGCTCAATGAGCACGAAGAATCACGCATCTAATCACACTTCAGTGTTGTATACATACGATAGAGAGCTAAAATAATATTCTGGAAAAACACTTATTATTAGTTTATGCTCTCACATCATGACCTTCTCATATTATATAGAGTATAGAATCACTTCACGAAAGCTAGGGTGGGGCATTTTCACTGATATCTAATTCAACTTTATATCTAGTATTAATATTTTGTGATATATTAGATGAATACATTCTGCATCACACTTTACCACTTCACAACCCTCAGACATACACAATCACACACAACCAAACCACACAACACACACACACCATCAAACACACAACAACACACACAATAACTCATTACAAACCACACTAACCTGTCACTAACAATTGCTTAACCTTAATTAATAATAATACATCCTCAATTATATCCAATACCATTATTTTTTAGTGACATAATATAAACACAAAAATTAAAATAGATGCAAAGGAGAAATATATACTATGATCACTCACATATATACTATATATATATAAGTCTAATAGCTATACTATTCACAAAACGTAATCAATATATACGTTTAACCTGCTAATAATAACCCATCCCTCAATCACTAATATATATATATAATACTACTAACACTGTACAAATAATACCATTACACAACATATCTAATACTATATACTCTCACCACTACTCAAACTATAACCACCTTATAATTATAGAGATAGATATATATCACGTTTTCATTTAAATTAAATGAGAGTATACACGCGATTCGTAATAATATACTACCTAAATAAGAGAATATATATTACTATAGGGTACCTATTATAAATATAACTATACTATATAACAATAGACTACATATTAATATCCTAGTTATAATGGGAATATATTACTGTGAATAATCAATAATAATGATAATAATATATTATAAAAACTTAATACTTATATATATATATGAGACTTCTAAAAAAAAAATAAACTTTAGGAAAATTTCGGGGGTTTGAACCCCACAAACCCCTCCACTGATAACGCACTTAGTAATAAATATAGTTTGTATTATATATATCTATTAAAATATATATATATAATACTTTATCTACTCTGCTATATTTATATAGTACAGTGCAATAAACAAACATATTTATATCCCAAATTAATAAAAACTAATATATACATATACCACACACACATAAATAACCAATATATTATATATATATATATACTAAAAAACTCACTAAAATTAGCAATGAGTGATAAGTAATATTATTAATTTTATCAAGTGTTAGCATCAAATTAATATTCGAATTTCATCCCTACCACACAATAGTGTAATAATTAATCCTAAAATACCTATTATTATTTTCAACAAAATACTCAACATATATGAATATAACACAACTCACAACTAGACAGTCTTATGATGCATGTAGTATATATAACTAAAAACGTATACTACTATATAATAATAAATATAATAAACATACTAATATCAACACCATAACACCGTACTACAAATTATAATACTAATATCTATAAAATTTAAATTATATATATATATAATATATACTACAAGCAAGCGCGGCTTTACGGGGGAAGCACAGGAGGCCGGCTCCTCTAAAAAAAATAAAAGCAACTAATGTAAGAAATTTCAGAGAAAGCTAGGAAACATGAACAAATAAAAATAATGTTTAAAAAATTAGTATAATTATAGAAGCAGCAGAAAAAAATTACCATAAGTATCATTTCTATCTCTGCAACTTATTCTCTCATATAGTTTAATTTATTTGCACCTTGCTATGTGTGAACTCCCCAAAACTATTTAAATGCTTCTAAACAACACTAGAAATTAAAATATTTTCATTGATGACTTCTGAATGGCATTATGTAAAGTATAAAAATCTGTATCTTCTATAATAATTGACGAGATATATAATAGATATCATTACCCTCTCTCAGACACGATACACAAATTAACACATTCATAACACCACATCTATATGGCCGACACTTTATATGCATATAATATGTTGAATAAAAACTTCCTTTGATTAATTCTTAAAATGTTCACACTAGGGCACTTAAAACTTTCATTATATGACCTCAAATCATTATACAATATATATCATTAAATAAATATAACATCATTAAAACATTATTAAAACAAAAAATACTTATACACACTACTCACACAAATATTATTTATATATATATATATATTAACTCTCTATAATATATATACATATATATACTTAATACTACTCATATATACATATAATAATTAATACTAGTATAGGTAAATTTCTAATACAATCATACATAATAATTATCAATATCCCAAACTATAACACAATGATACCAAAGACAATTAGAGAGACGAGAGACGAGAGCAGACTAATCTAAATACTACAGTTTTAGTGTAATCAAAAATTATGCATTATAATTTGGCTCTAATTTTCGGTTATATATAAAAAATACAAACCTCTGTGTATAAAATCCCACTCTAGAATGCAGTAAAATAGAATTATAATAATCTTAAATTATGGCATTGTTGCTCTTAATTCACTCATAATATACTCACTCGCACTATAGCACGCACATCGCGAGAGCTCGCACTCTATAGATTACTACAATAGATAATCATGTTGACTTCGCGCACTGGTATTCTGTATAGGTTAGTTAGCTAAATATTGAAAATAATGATATCAGAAAAAGAATTGATATTAAGTGGTATTGTTGCCTATTAGGATTTATGCATCTAGCTATCTAAGGAATCAGTCACAATATCATTTTTAATAACCGCTTTATTCTTATGTAAACTTAGCAATTTTCAAATGGAGACAGGAGGACACAAATATCTTTAAATTTTATCGAACACGAGTATACGTATTTACCCTAATTCTTAGTCAATAACATTAATATAACATTAATAATCAATAAAGCTTATTAAAATAATGTAACAACCTTTATCATACGGATTTCAATAAACACCTTCCACGGGGAAGTTCAAAATTTATCAAACATCTCAGATATTATATTAAAAGAAAAAGCCAATTAATATTCACAGCATCTAGTTCATTAATTCAGAGAAGAAAGCAATAATAAAAATAAAAATAAGGAAATTTAAATCCTTTACACTTTAAATTTTAATCAAACCATTTTATTCCAAATATAAAAGTCTATCTAATGCTAAAAGAAGAACGGAATGGAAAAAACTTTTTATATATTGAATTAAATTTTAACTATGGTCGTAAGTATTTAAATTTATTAAGCATATATTATTTATTATGAGTCTTTTATTTTATTATTTTATTTATTATTATAAAATCTTAGATTAAAACGTATTTGCTGAACTATTAATTTTTCTATACTAAGAGCAGAGTTCCCAACCTGGTGTAGCTGTACAGATTAACTGAGGGCTTAAAATCGGAAGTCTGGTAACGTAGGTAAGTTGAAATAGAGAGTAAATAATAAAATTTTATATTTACTTCTCAATACATTTTCAGTACTGCCAACCCAAAAAAAAAGGTTGGTAATTTCATTACCATTATCATTGTCTGTTAAAACTATAAAAAGTTTACACACAATGCAAATATTAAATTATCTTAAATTTATTTTTCACAAGTGTTTCTTAAACTGAAAAGCATTCAGTTACGAGTGCATAAATACATGTCATATTATTAGATTATTTACAATTGCAAAATCCCAAACAAGAACATAACACCTTATAAATCGGAACAGGCTTAATACTTCATTACTATAAATTAATTTACTAAAAGCTATTAATAGTTTCCATTTAACGCAAGGTTGTTCTCCAAGTATAATATATATATATAATTTTACTTCATTTATATATTATATATATCATAAATATTTATATATATGGTATTATTTTATATTATAATAATCTATTGGTCGAGTATCATATACGAGTAACTATTATATACTATATATATATAATATTCTATAATATATATATCTATATTATTTTTATTATACTATAACTTATATATTGGTACTAAGTATGTGATACCATGAATTTAGTTTCTTTACTTCTGGGTTAATCTTATTTTTCTGACAAAATAATGCAATTTTACGAAACTCAAAATTATTGCAAGGCTTTATTACCATAAATTAAAAAAATATGCAAGAATAAGTGTGCCTAAAAAACTCTTCAGTGAATAGTCATTGTGAAGTAAGCAAGAAATATATGATAGAAGCCATTCTTTTGAAACATTTCATAAAGAAAATGAACAAAATGGGCATTGAGAGGATAAAATTACAATGGTTTAAAATTGAATGATTTTGTGTTTTTACTGTTCTCCAATCCTTCTTAACTATACTTTTCATAAATCCTGACCATTAAGGTATTGTCTTTTGCTTTGTGTGTCTGTAACTAATATATATATTTTATTTTTTCCTATATATTATATATAATTTAGTTTTATATATTTTATATATATTATATATATATCTATATATTTTATAATTAATATATTATAAATATTTTATGTCATTATATATATAGTATATATATATAGTGAATTATTATTATTATTATGTAGACTATTAATATATTAATATCATAAATATCGTTATATAAGTAAATATAATAATAACATACAAGCAGTACAATAGCTAGAGGGAAAAGGAATACATTGCTGGATCTGGTCTATTTTTGTGCGGAAAAATGTTTAAAAAAAAAAATAAATGAGATTCTTCATAAGGTATATAAATCTAAAAAGTTGTTATATAATACTATATTATTATATTATATATATATATATACTAAATTACCGTATAAATTACTACGTTTAATATATTAGTGTAAGTATATGTTATATTACGATATCATATTATATATAATATCTACACTGACATTTATCTCAAAAAACTACAATACATACCAAGGTTAATGGCTGACATGAACCGAAGCACGGCATTGGAAAGTTTAAGTTCTAGGAAGTAAAAAAAAAAAAAAAAAAAAAATTTATTGTTAATAATTATAGTAAATATGATAGAAAGCCTATTTTAGAGACCTTTTATTGGTTACCTCCGTGAAAAATAAGTAGTGACTTTTCTATAAAATTCTTGGTTTATTTTTTTATACTAAAGATACCACCCAAAGCGCGTATAACCGCGCACCGACTGGCAGGAGTCGGGGTCTCATCTACGCCTCTTGCGGGGAAATCTACGGGTAAGGAGACTATAAATTTACCCCCCCCTCTGGGAGAGGGTCCTCCGGAAATCCACCAGCTCTTTGTATTTGGGTGTCGTTAGGTTTTCCTTCCGACCTATCCCGATATACGGGGTATGGAAAACGTCCCCTGTGTTCCCCGTCGGTCGAGCCCCCTACATTGCTCAGTAGTAAATACCTTTTATAAAATAATCTATATATATATATTATTAAATATATATATATATATTATATATATATATATATATTATATATATATATTATATATATATATATATTACTATATATATATATACTATGTCTCAAGCTCCCTTTAGCAACCAATAAAAAATACAAATTTTTATGTTTTTATAATTTTTTTGTTGTTTTTTTTTTTACATTTTATCCTTTACCAAAATTTTAACAAGGATTCCAAAAATGTTATTTCATTTTCCCTGTAGCTATTGTAGTTTTCGAGATTAGATTTTTTTTTTTTTTTTTTTTTTTTTTTTTTTTTAACTCACAGTTTTAACGGTAAAATTTTTGCCAGGATTCCAACAATGTATTCCTTTTCCTGTAGCTATTGTAATTTTTTTTTAAGATATGGATTGTAGGACTACCATGAATTAAGTGAGTACAACTTCAAATCGAATACTTCTTACTTAGTTTAAGACAAACCGATAAACAAACAAACAGACTATTTAGATATAGAGGTAGAGAGGACAGATTAAGCAGATTCACAAACAAGCAGATGAGCCCAGGCCAGAACAGAAGATAGACAAACAGACAGACGAACTATAGAGGTAGAGAGAGATAGTAATACAGCAAGACAGACAGAGGTAGAACGAGAGAAAGAAGAAAGGTAGAACGAGAGAAATAGAGAAAGAAGAAAAATTACATTAAAAGCCTTAATGACTGCAAGAAATTTTCCTTTTCACAAAAATCGTTGTAATTTTTTGAAAGTAAAATCCAACGACAAAATAACAACAATTACTGGTATTTGAAAATGTCTAAATACATTAGGAACAATGAGACTTTCTTCTTTAGCGAATTAATTTAAATGTGAACCTTTTATTATAATAATGTGTCAATATTAAAGTAGTATTCTTTAAAATCGGTTAATAGCTATGTTACCAAACACTAATGGCGTCCTTAGACAATGATCAAGGAATCCTTTTGAGGACTAATGGCGTCAAGGAATACTTTTGAGGACTAATGGCGTCAAGGAATACTTTTGAGTAAGGATAAAATATTACATACGACTAAGTTAACTTTTAAAAATAATGAAAATAAATTTTTTTTCTTGCTCTTTTGATAGCGGACCTTAAAAAATAGCGTCCCTCCAAGTAGACAAAATACTTCCCATCATCAGACCACCACGATTTCAAGGCAAGTGAGCCACTCGTCATGAGAGCTCGTTATGCTCTCGAAAAAGAAGTTTACGTCTCACTAGCATAGACCAAATCCTACCTCTAATCCAGGAGAGGGATCAAGCCACGTCCCTTTACCTCGCTACTCAGTCATTAAAGTGTATGTGTTTATTTTGTCGACCGATTATGTGTTATTAACGGATAAAATAACATATATCTGATTTAATTTTAACCATATAATATGGTATTCATTTGGTATATGATTAAAGGCTTAAAATGTGAAAAAACACAAAATAGTATGGCGTAGAGGTAGGGTTCGATTCCTCGTCCGGATCCTAGGTAGTAATTATCTAGAGAAGTTTCCTCCTTAAAGAAGTTAAGCCCATGAGGTGTAAACAAAAATAAGACTCCGTTGCATTAACCTTGCCGGACGTATAATTTCCAATGCGCAAACGAGAGCATGATAAAAAGCAATTTCTGGCAACTGTGAGCGCTCCTGGAGCAGTTATCAGTACATCGTAATTAAATTATTATAAATATGAAAATCTTATTTTAAGATTTTCCTTTTTTTATTACATTTTCTGAACT
>JABUQX010000993.1:55000-62500 GCA_015478945.1 Trachelipus rathkii
TATATAATATATTTATTTTGATTATATTAATATATAATTATTTTATTATAATATATATTAATTATATTATTATTATATATTATATTATAATTTATTATATTATATTTTTTATTATTTATGGATTATATTATTATTATTGAATATATATATAATGATTTTAAATTTATTATTAATTATTTTATGAATTTTATGAATGTATTATAATTATTAACTTATAATTTATTATCTATATTATTATTATTATTTTATAATTTTATTTATATGTTATATACAGTTTTATATTATATTTATTTTATTTATTTATTAATTATTAATTATTATATATATTAATAATTATTTTTATATATTATATTTTATAATATGATGTATTATTATTTATATTTAGATTATTCTGATTTTTAATTTTATATATTAGTATTATATTATGTATTATTATTATTATAATTATATTATTATTATTATTATTACTATTAATTAATTAGATTTATTAATTTACTTATATATTATATATTAGATATCTCTGAATGCTAGCATATTTATTATTATATATTTATCATATGTAATAAATATTATTATTGTTATAATATTACATAATCAATTCATAATATATATATATATATAGTATATATAGTATATATTAGATTATATATTTTACTAATTATAATACGTACCTATTAGATTGATAGAAAATTTATTTGATTTAATGATAATTAGTGTTAATGTTAATTTTTGTATCTTATCTAGTCAATTAATGCATTAAATTATAATGCTTACTAATATAATCGATTAATATTATTATTAGAGTATTACTGATAAAAAACACAAAGAAAGTGAGAAAAGGAAATGAGATAGATAAACAATAAATGATAAATGGTGGAAGGGGATATAAGTTATGGAAATAAATTGGATGAAACGTTATAGTACACTGATATCAGAAATGGATGTTGAGGTAGACTGAGAGCTTACGATATAACTAGTATATAAATGTATTTTGGACTTAAGTTCAAAATGCAGTGTATTTTTAAATATTTGAAAATGTTATATTATATAAAAATCATTTTACAAACTAATTTTTACTATACGTTTATTAGTGATGAAATTTATGCTTAATAATTCAACAAATTTAATATAAAAAAAAAATAAATATAACAATATCACAACTATCTATAACATTGCAGTACCAAACTGACCTCTTCTACCGAAGACTTGAAGAAACTGAATAGAATAAAGAAATAAATTAATGGAAAAAAACATTTGAGATAATATATGTCAAATGTATATTTGAGATGGAGTGTATGTGGGACCTGAAATATTATATAAGAGTTGAGAAAAAGAACATACATACATCTTCTTAAAAGAAATGGTGATTGTGTGATAGAGATAACGTTATGATTGTCAAATGTTTTTCTGTGTCATTCGGTTATTGTGAATACTAGAAACTGAATTGTAGAGTATATAATCGATCATTTCAAAATTGTGTTACAGTTTATCAATATATTATTTTTTGAATATTAATAATTTTTATAATTTAATATGGAGCTGATATTAAAATAATGTATCTTTATGGTCTTCATAAACTTGCTTGTTGGCTAAAATCAGATTTTTTTTTCTTATACTTATTTAAATTGTATTATCATTCGAAAAAACAAACAAAAAATTTTTTTTTTGCGAACGTTTACTTACAGAGATTTTAAAATGATCTGGTCTAATTGTATGTTTGTGAATGCGTATGGGGCAACAATTTTCCAAAGTATATAGTATTTCGAGTCATTACGTATTTCGTTCTTGAGATATGGTACAAAAGATTGTCACTGAATGAGCGCAACCCTATGATTATAAAAAATTATTTATTATCGTATAATGATGGTGATAGAGAGAGAAATAATAATACTTCATCACTTTATACAGAGATTCTTTACGCCACGGCACATTCATATACCCTTGAGAAAAGTATGTGTCGAGAATACAGCATTTGTTGATCTTTGAATCTCAACAAATTTTCAGTACATTAAGAGAAATTTATAAAAATATTTCAAAAAATCTAATTTAAATAATCTTATTTCACAACATCTGTTGTTCTTTGACTAAAATATTTTTTTGAATTCGATAACGTCAAGACTGGGGCTCCACTTTTTACCATTATTCTTTTAGACTCTTAATTGCTGTATATTTATAGAAAATGTAGGTCTGAAATAATATGCTTATATATATTATTATAGATTATATGAGTCATATCCCTTAATCTTGAATGTATATTAATTAAAAAAGGATTGTAAAAGTTACTGATTTTATCGAAATAAAGTTTTTTCCAGATAATTAGAGACTAATTTGTGAAAATTAGTAATCAATATTTAATATTGAGGTTACTATATCATTTCCTTAACTTCCAAAGCAAGATATATATCTATAAGAAAAGTTTCTAGAATATTAAATGTTTAAGGTATTATAATTGAATTATAATCTATGTTTAATAAAAATAAAAAAAAAAAAAAAAAAGTCACGCTGATAAGTTGATTATAGGTAGTCTAAGAAAAAAGGGACACTTGTTATTCACGACCAAATTGGTTTAGCATAAAGGTACTTACTTGTTTCAAGTAATTATGGAGTAAATTTATAAATTATAGATCCTTAGAACAAGATCTGTGATTATTGCTATTTTATTTTTATTTATTATTTTTTTGATAAGAAACTACATAACGGACAGAAGACTATAAATATCACTTAAATATAATATTAAAATATAAAATAAATAAGGGATGATTTGGTTTCGTGAAACTTACAGTTAATTATAAGTAAGATTAAATAAAGCGATGTAATTAACAATCCAAATTTGACTTTACAGCTCAATTTTGAAATTGAAATAATTATAACAAACAAAATCCAATTTTATTTAAGTAATAATTATCTTTCACAGCGATAAGATAGAAAAAAGTTTTATCAAGAAAAACTAAGATAACTATTTTTCCATAAAACTTAATACTTCTTCACTTTTAACTTGATGAGTAAGCAATTCGTACTATTTATTAATATAAGTTAGAAGGATCAGAGAAGATATCATGCTTGTGTCTAAACTAAAACTTCATTAACATTTTATATAAACTGGCATATCTGACGTACCTACTCTATATATATTTAATATAATAGTTAATATATATATATAGTATAATGTAATATTAATATTGATATAAATAGTATTATTATATAAAATATATAAAATACTGTATATATATATTAGTATAATGAATTAATATAATATAATTAATATGTAATAGTAAATATAATTAAATAAATATTTATATTAATATATATAAGTATATAATATATTATTTAATATATATTATATATATATAGATATTAATAATTAATAATATATATATATATAATATATACTTATATATATATAGTATGATTACTATGCACTTTCATTTTTAACGACTGTATCCGTCAGTTTTGATTATATTTTTAATTTTTCTTAATAATATAATTGTCATTAACTTATAATATATATAAGATAGTATTATAGTATATACGTAACTAATTAGAATTGTCAGTGGAAAAAGTTTCGTAAAAATATGTTAAATAATTGCATCAATGTAACACGAAAAATGTTTCTTCTGATTTTTTTTTGTTTTTTATTCCGTTTTTATGTAGATATCATAGTTATATTTGCATTATAATTAAGTTATATATTTTTTATTTTTATTTTTTTCTCTGGCAGTTTTATTTATATAATTGTTTTTATTGTTGTTATTATTACTATAGTATAGTATAATATATATATATATATATTAAATATAATAGTGTAAGGAAGCATTTATATATTGGCATCTAATATCTATATAATTAGTATATGATATACCAATTTTTTTAAGGATATTACGGTTACCGTTATCATAATATATATAATAATAAATAAATATTTTTTTTCTATTTCCTTATTTTTAAAATAGGTGCTTTCTAAAACGTGACTGATGATATATAATTGTTCAGTGCTTAAAGCATTGTCTTATTTCTGTTATGGCTAATTAATTCACAATATTTTATTATAATGATTTATATTCAATAAATATAATAATAAATTAAAATAATACTAATCTAATAATAGATAGATAATAATAACAACAATGATATTATTATTAATGAGATAATCACATATGCACCATTTCAATAATGTTTATAAAACTGGAAGAATCTCTTCGCAATCTCATTTTGTATGGGTGGTACAATAATTAATATATACAATATATAAAGAATAATGCTTATAAGAAAAGGTGTTTCAAAAAAAATTTAAATAGGTTAGATTGTATAATTATAATTGATTTTTATTCATACTTGATATTATTTTTTTTAATTATTTTTATTTTGTTATTTATTTATTTTTATATATTTCTTATTAGTATATTATATAATTATATATATTATCTATTATTTTTCAATGTATAATTTACATATATAATCAAAATATATTATTAGATTTATTTATAAATAATTACTATTATTGTATTACTTATTATTATTAATATTATATTATTATATTTTTAATTACTTAGCATTATAACATAATTTTAAATAATCCTAATTGCCCAGATTAAATTAAAAGTAATTGTTTTTAGTTGTAGAGTAACAGATAATATACAAATAAAATTTTTCGTAATTAAGAAAGAGAAATACTTAAACAAATTGTTTTATTGACTTATTAGAATATATTCTTAAATGAGTATAACATAGATATATCGAATTTTGTAATATGTGTAAAAGAAAACAAACAAAGATAAACAATAAGAATTAACTGTATCATTTGAACAAAACAAAAACAACATATCTATATATTAGATATTTTTTGTTTTGCTTAATGGAAATGCATTGCATATTGTTACTTTAATTTTGTTTTTATTCAGAGTTGAAAATAATGATGATTAAGCACTCAAATTTTTATTCAGTTGTTTTTTTAAACTGGTAACATTTTTCATAAGGACTTCGTCGCCATACAGAAGAAAATGTAGTTTGTTAGATTTGTAGTATTAGTTTGATCTTTCGCTTTTCAGAATGGAATTATCTACACTAACAAACTGCGAACTTTTGTTGATTGTTATGAGACTGATAGCTTTTATCTTTCCATTGGTAGTAGCCGGGCGATTTGGAATAATATGTTTCATTTCGTTGTTGAAAACGCTAAATTTAAACCAACTACAAAATGCTTACAAGCAAAGCTGAAAACAAAGAAACAAATAAACATACCTACTCTCACTGACCGTACAGCTAAAACAACCACAAACACAAAACACGGTTGATGCTAGAGAAAAACTAAAAAACAATATGTTGGAATTGCATTAAATAAACTGAATAAAGAACACATATTAAACCAAAAATCGGAAGATAAGCAAAAAAAAACACCACACACACCAAAATTCCATTTTTTTGGTAACTGTAACCACCATTCAAAATGAGATGCCAATAATTCACAACCTCACACAATCCGCCCTTGCCCGTGAGCTAACAAACACACGATAAACGGTCGATGACTCAGAGACAAAACTAAAATCATATTTGGAATCTGCATAAAAAACTCTAATAATAAAACTAATAAAAATCAGAAGAAACCAAAAAAAAAATCTTTTTTTGTTAATATGTTGATTAAAGTAAACTCATTTATAAATAATAATCATATAACATATTTATATTAATTATAATAATTATAGTATATATATATATATTAATATTGTATTTTATCAAGATAATCTTAATAAAATTATTTAAAAATTATAATATATATATATAAATATATATCACTATATAAAATAAAATGAGATTGACATTGTCCTGTTTTCGACCGGTCCAGTTTTGAATTTTTTTTTTTTTCTTTGCTTTTTTTAATAATTTAGATATTATGCTAACAATCAATTAAGCTGGGTAAACCGGGACATTATTCAAAAATATATAGGACTTTTTACCAAGCAGCTTTTAATAATTTTTTTCTTGTTATTGTTTATATAATTACCTTTTATTTTGTTTATTCTATTTTATTTTTTTTTTTTTTTTTGTTGTGATAATTTCATTGCTTATATTAGTATAAGTTTTGCGTTCTTAGTTAGACATAGATACTTACAAATAAAATTTAAGTGGTACGAAAACATGGCTTGAGTCAAAAGTTGAAATATCTTATTATAATAATTTTATATATGTAATTTTATATAAGTTATTTAATATTATTTTTAGGGGTTGTATTATTATATGGTAATTAATACTTAATATATATATATATATATCAATATAATAGGATAATAATATATACCTATGTATGATATATGGCAAAAATTTAGTAGCAGGATAGTATTACGTGGGTTTACTCCTATATTATATATTACTCATTACATTAGTCGAGAATTTTCTCGGACTGGGCTTCGTAGTTGTACTGGGTTGGACAGAAGGTGAGGACGTTTTTCGCTTTACCGTAGGGGATGGGGCGTGAGTAACCATGTGACACCACCCAAATACCCAAAGAGGCGGGGGTTCCGGAGAATCTCCCCGAGGGGGAAATAGTCCCTCACCGCTGTCGTTCCCATCGGAAGTCTCGAGAGACCGATCCTGCCATTTTTGCGTTTACCCTTTGGGTATTACTTTAGTTTGAAAAACACCCCAAAAAATAAAAACAAAAATATTATCAAAAATTATTTTAAATATTTCAAACTTTTGAAGCATGTTCGTTACCTACTCAAATTTTTGTTAGTATCATATACTAGCAATATACTAAAAAAAAAAAAAAAAAAAAAAAAAAAAAAAAAAAAAAAAAAAAAAAAAAAAATTTAAATTGACGAAATCGTAAAACAGGAAAGGTCATATATATATATATATATAAATGCATGCTCGCATTACAAAATGTACATAAACATTATATCCTAACATGCAATATTAAAAAGCAAAAAATAAAAAAAATTCAAAACTGACGGAGTCGTAAAACTAAAAAGATAGATATATATATGTATATAATATATAATATATATATATATATTATATATATATATATATATATATATATATATATATATAATTATATATACTATATTATATATATATATATAGTGTGTGTGTGTGGTGTGTGTGTGTGTGTGTGGTGTGTGTGTGTGTGTGTGTGTGTGTGTGTGTGTGATGTGTTGTGTGTGTGTTTGCTTGTTGTTTGTCAGCTTGTGTTAGGAGTGTCTAATCATCAAAATGGAGTTTCTTATCCTCAATATTATATACAAAAATATATCTTATTATATCTGTAATAATAATCTTGAATGTCAATTTCAATGTACAAAGAGTATTTCTTCTTAATAATAAATATTCTTAAAACTTTGTTTGTCGAAGCTTCATAAAATATATTTTAAATTGAATAATAAATATTTGAGTGTTAATCATAATTATTTGTAACTTGTAACAATTGCAAGTAACTTGAGACAATTTCAGTTGAAGAAGTTGTTTTGGTTTTGTCAAACGTTATTATTATTGTTTCTTTGTTTT
>JABUQX010000994.1:0-17500 GCA_015478945.1 Trachelipus rathkii
TTATCTCTGTTTCATTTCGGGGAAAAATCCTAATATTTTTTTGAAAATACATTAAAAATCATTTTTGTCTTCAGGTCTAAAAGTAAAAAATAACGTGGTTGGATGTGTAAAATCAATTAATAATATTATTAATAATTATATCATGTTTGACAATTAATACTAAACCAGAAGACAAAATAAGGAAAGAGGCTAAAAGTGGCATACGGTTAGGCAGGAAAAATGTAGTAAACTGAATTCAGTTGAAGAGGATGCAAATGCAATACAAGGAAACTGTTTCTAATAAGGAAGGCGCGAAACGATTAAGAATGAGAAGTAAAGGGAATCTGCATATATAATGAAATAGGGATAATGCTTTCGTAACTGATGAAATAGACATGTGAGGAGAATGTGGAGGCAACACTTCGAAAATATTTGCATAAAATACTCGGCAGTAATGAAAAGGTTCTACTGTGACATATGCTTCTGTGGGTTTTGATTGGATGATATATCAAGCAATTTCGCGCTCATTTTTGGGGCTCGATGGCATTTTAATGTAGGAGAGGCACGCATAAATGAGATCACGACCGTTGGTGACGTATATATAAGTTCTGAAGTAGTGCCAAAACTAAATTCTTTTGGCGCCCCAAAGGGCATAGATGGAACTACTGGTGAAAAAAACAAGAATGGAGGTAAGATGGCGATTGAATGGGATTTGGAAGTTGTGCAACAAAGCTCTTATGGAGGGTAACGGTTTCGAGAGATTTGGAAAGGGCAGTAATCAGTACCGCTTAAAATTAAAGAGAACGGGGGATAAAGGGAACAGTTAAGGAACTATAGGGGAAATTACCTTCGTACGTTTTAATGAGTGTTGTAGGAAAAATATATGGCCTGGTATTTGTTCAAAGAGAGCGCCATCGCAGTGCACTAAAGGACTGATTGGCCTGAGATACAACCTGCGCCTCTAGAAGTGGTATACGTGGACGTTGGATCAAAATTTTCATCAATTCAAAACAATGATTGAGAAAATGAGGAGAGAAGAAAATAAAATTGTATTTAGGTTTTTTGTATTTGCCAACAGGCGTATGAATAGGGTTACATTGGGAAGTCTGTGGCAATGTTAGCTGATATATGGTGCTGCGTGTTAGGCTTCTTGAATGGAATCAATATAGTCATGTATGGTGATATTGGAAGCCGTGTTAAGAATAATCTGGAGTCGAAAGCTGGTCCACCCCATTATTATCACCTACTTCACCCTCTATATACTCATACTACTTCTCTTATACAATATTTCTATATAAATATTAATAATATTAATTTTAAATATTAATAGCCGAGTCAGGCAGCAGCTGTTATATGCACCACATTCCCTAGTAAATTTAATTTATATGGAATGGGGTTATAAAGATTAGGAGGTGGTGGGTTAGGCAGGGGAAGGTGTTAGCTTATGGAGAGTGGAAGAGAGTGAAGGGGTGTCATTCTTACTGTATGCGGATGATTTGGTTTTGTGATGGATGAATCTGAAAAAATTTGAGAGGATTTTGAAAGTATAGGGGTTTGGCTGGGTGTGTAAAAAATGAGGGGCTTTAAAGTAAATTAGTAAGAGTATTCGGTTATGTAGTAAGTGTGGAGAGTCCATGGTTTGAAGTCATGTTGCATATGGTGAGCAACTGGAACAAGTATATAAATTTAAATACTTATTTAAGATGATATGTTTGATGAAAAGAGAACGGATGATGCAGAATGTAGTATGAAGTTGGCATGCGCAATTGTATCCAAAAACATCCTTTTTGGATGGTGACAGGGACTAAGTCTTCGAATGCGTAGATTTTGACATGAGGGTATTCGTTTGTTTCCTGTGTTACAGGCTTTAGTCATTAGCACTTACTTAAATAAGTAGGTAAATCGAATTAGTTGAAGGTAAAGAGAATTGAGAATGACAACCTTAGAGGCGCTGTTAGGTGTGAAGAAGAATTGATCAGAATGAGGAATGAAACACATAGGGAGATTGTGTGGTGATTAAGGAAAGGAGTAATGAGAGAATAAACGAGAGTACATTGAGATGGTTGATCATATGGAAAGGATATGTCGGTTAGTTAAGTTGACGTATAGTGGTGAGTGTGCTGAGAATCATCCGGCTGGGAGACGGAAGAAAACAAGCGGCATCTACGACTCAGTAAAGGAATGCCTGTCGGGGTTTTGTGAGTGTGAGTTTGACAGAGGCGATAAGAAAGGTTGCATATACAGGTTAGCTGAGTGGCGGGGTTTTATAGTATATATTATAATTAATATATATATATATTATATTTATATATATATATATTTAACACCTCATTATATATATATATTTAATAATAATTTAATATATATATATACCTATTTTATTATAATATTTTAATATATATAAATGTATATATATTATTTATATATATATATATATACCTAAATTATATATATATTAATATTATATATACATATCTATATTCATTATATAATTATATAATAAATTTAATATATATATATATATATATATTATATATCTATATATATATATATAATATATATATAATATATATATATGTATTATATATACTATATATATTTATTATATATATATATATATACCTCTCATTTAATTTTCTTAACATTAATATAATATAATATAATAATTAAATATTATATAATCACCTTTACATCCAATTGGTAATAACTCTAATATATATATAATATATATGTTTTTGAAGATGTGGTAGGGTGTGGGTGTATAATTATTACATACAGTCTATAAGTAGAAATCATATTCATTAATTTAGGTCATTAATGAAAATAGTCGTAAAACAAATCGAGTAATTAAGCAAATAGGTTTTTTTTTCTTTACTAGTTTAAGTTTCTTCCTTTTGTAATTTTATAAAAGAATTCATCTATGAAGTTCTCAACGAAATTTTTAATTCAATTAACAAGCTCTGAAATTAAAAAATCATAATTTCTTAATTCCATTTCCAAATATACGTAAGAAAATCTATAAAGTTTTTCAATGAAATTTTGCAAACTCCTTAACTCTTAAATTTGCATTCCATTGTCAAAAATTTCGGACATTGTATCTTGCGTCAAAAAAAATTAAAAATATAAACGGGTTATTCCTGTTTCAAAAAAAGTGTCAAATTAAAAGATGTAATTTAAAAAATTTTTTTTGCAGAAAAACATCAAAAATTGAATCAGAGAAAACAAAAATTGAATTACATTCCATTTTTAGAGAAAAATTTTCCCTTCAGGAAGAACAAAAACAGAGAGATACATTTCATATACAAGATATCCTTATATACTCACACTCCACACCCCCCTACTATTCATATAATAACAACAACCATATACTATACTATATATATAATATATAATCAACTATAATCTATATATATAACCTTACTATATATATATATATAATATATATTTATAATATATATATACTACTATAAACAATATATATTTTTCTAATCAACTATGTGTAGATCAAATTAATATTATTATAAAAATTACTATTACACAATTATATAGAACATATATATATATCTATAATATATATTAATATTACATATTATTATATTATAATAATATATATATTTAATTTCTATATATATATAATATATACTTTATACTACTTATATATATATAATATCTATCAATTATTTTTTATATACTATATAACCCTCACTACTAATATATAATACACTATACTATCTAATATATATCATATATATATACCTTATACTACTATATATACTATATTACTACCTACCCTCACCCACCTCAACCACTCCAATCACACCACCTCCACCCTACATCACAATAATATACTACTCCTACCTACACTCACCCAATATCCTTCAGTATGGACCTACCCCCTCACTACTCACCACCTCATACACCTTCACCACCACCTACCTACCTACCCATTCACCTCACCCTCCACACTACTACTACCCTATACTCACACCTCGTTCGCTCGTGCTCGTGTGTGTGAAGCTAGTGCTCGTCGTCGTCGCTCGTGCGCATACTCACCCCACACACGTTCCTGGCTCCATTCAGCCATCTACGTCACGACTGTCGCATCTAAAGACCCCGCCCACCATCACCATAACTCCCTCTATTACAAACTCTTATGCGCTTTTTCATACTTGACTACTCACCACCTCAAACCATAGATCATCACTGGCACACACTAAACCACCTAATCCCCTACTGCGTTCACCTTCACCCTCTCATCACCCTATCCAACCATCCAACACACTCATCCACCTCAACTTCTCTTTCTATATCCCAACCCCCCAAACTAACACCCCACACTCAGCCACATTACATCTACCAACACAGCATCTACAACTACCCCCACCCAACCTCACTCTCCACGCACCCGACTTCAGCTCCTACCCACACATCTCCGCTGTACACCTAATTAAACCCCCACACTACACATCTCTACTTCAAACCTCGCAGCACACATCACCCACCCAGACCACAACACGCCCATTATCTCCGCCTAAACTCACGCTACCACATCCCACTCCCACAACTCACCAACCTCTCCACAAACACACCACACCACAACTCAAAAAATCGTACACTCGAAACCCTAGAGGTCACGTCGCCGCTGCTACCTCAACCACACCACTCTCTATCACCTCACACCCCCACTCACCCTCCTCCTCTCCTCATACCCCACCAACTCTCACACCTCCACCATCACCCACTTCATCTCGCTTTTACACACACACACCCACAACACCCCACCCACCCACACACTAGATCAGCCCCCTCCACTCACTCACCCTATACACTCTACAATCATCACCCTCACCCCATCACTTCCTACCACACACCCTCCACACACCCCCTAGGAACTCTTTGGCTCCTCTTTCGCGCCCTTCAATCACACCTCGCTACAAAACTTTCTCTCACAACCATACTTCTCGCTACAGCCTCCTTCACCTCACCCCCATTAACTGCTCCATCCCCGCCACCACCCCTAACTTCACCACCTAGAGCTCCATACCTCTGTACACACCCTCACCTACCCCCAACCCCAACCCCCACATCAGCATCTTCTATTTTCCTTCACATCCGCTTCTCTCCGTCCTCACCCACCCCATCTCTCACCTCCCACTCACCCCTACATAATACCCCCCTTGTATATATAATGAATATAGCGAGTTATGTATATATTAGGTAACTAAAATCATATAATCAAGTATGTAGAATTCAATTAGATAATTACTATATCTTTCCCTCTCTCTCTTCCTCATATTAATCATCCTAAAACTAGTTACCGCCGATCTCTTGATCTCGCATCCTTACTAACATCTCTTCATCTCCTATAACATATACAATATATATATGAATTATTATTATAAAATAAAATTGTTATCATTTATAATAATATATAGATTATATTATATATATATTATATAATTATGTATATATTAATAAAGTATATATATAATATTATATATTAATATAATATATATATATATATATATAATTATTATATATATAATATATAAGATATATATATATATATGTAGCATATATATATTAATATATATATATATAATATATATAATTTTATATATATATATATAATAATATATACATATATATATATATATATATTTATATTATCTATATATTAAAGGTTTGCTCATATGAGGTAGGTTTTTATTTTTAATGTAAGGTTCCAAATCTGAAAACAAAACAAAAGTCACTGTATATAAATACAATTGTGTCACTTACAGCATAATAAATAAAAAAAAGCTGCAAATCACATTCTTTTAACTTAATACTAAAATACATGTCACTCCTTCGATGGAAGAGTGACACAGGTCAAAATTTGGAATTTATGATATAATCAAACAAAATCGACACCAAAATCAAATATTTTTATGTAACTAAATGGCATAATTGTAGTTACTCTACTTGCAACTAGTTAGAAGGCAGAAATGTCGCTAGTCCACAATGATCATTTATAGGAAAATAAGTTTTAAAAAGCTCTAATAAAATACTGATAATTTTGAGATGTGACACATTATTATCAAAGAATCAATGTGATGATGAAAGCTTCAACAATTTTCAGTCATGAAAAACTACTAATAAAAGTAAGTAAAAAGAAAAGTTATTACAGAACAAATTTATTTTATTTATTCATTATTTATATATTATTTTTATTTATTAAAACATATATCAAGAAGTAAAATTAAAAGAGAATTAAGATCACCTTTCCAATCAAATCCAAATTTTGTGTAACAATCTCTAAAAGTCCTCTTTGAAACGTGTGATTAAGAAGTGGTTCTAAAACATTTTCGAGCCAATTCTCAGTAATTTCTTTATTAGAAGTTTCTAAACATAAATTTGAAAAATTTAAATTTTTTGTACTTTTTTCTACAAAATTTTCTTTAGAAGAATTTACAACTAAATCTTCTACAGAACAATTTTCTGTTTTTAAATCACTTGCACTACAAAATTTTTCCACCAGAATATAAATAGTTTTAAGAGTCGAACTCCTCACTGATGAACTGGAATGATACATAAATGGCCAAAGTCTGCAGATAAGTTCACTTAAATTACCATCAAACCTGAAAATAAGTAGTAAGCATTAAAACTTTTGATCCTTACGAAAATACATCTCGCCTAAATTTTCATGCAACATAGAAAATTATATATATATATATATATATATATATATATTAATATAATATATACTATATATATATATATATATTTTTATTATATTACTATATAATATATTATATATATATAATATTATATTACTATATATATTTAATTATATCATAAATATAATATATATATAATAATTATAATATATATACTTATATAAATATATATATAAGATATTATAAAAACATATTGCACGAAATATTGTGGATTATGTTCTATTACTAGAGACAACCTTAATTTAAAAACAAAAAAAAAACTTAAACTATAAATTTTCTAATATATTTTTATATTAATATTTTTATATATATATATATTATAGTATATATATATATATATATAATTCTACTATATATTATATATATATATATTACTATTCATATATAATATTATATATATTATATATTATATATATATTATATATTATATATATAATATATATACTAATATATAAATATTATATATTAAGTAAAATCAAACTAACAAATATTTAAAGCTTTACTACTATTTTGTATTACCCGTATAATACACTATTGTAGGAATATGTATTTCTTTAAATGTCAAAGAAAATTTGGATGGCAGAATGAATATTCAGTCATTTCTTTCCAAAAATATAAATAAAAAAAGCTAAATAAAAAGATTTCTTACATTATAGTTCTAATATATTTTTAAATTTTAACTAAAAACAATATTGTATTAAGATATTTTATTGTTAATATATACAGGAAATACCAGATTGATTACTGTTAAAGTGGGAAGAATTTCTGGATAAAAATATGGACATTATATGTAGAAAATTGATGAGATAACCTTTTAAAAGGTGCGCGGCGAATGGGGTCCAGTTGGGAACAATCAAAGAAGATATTTTGAGCAGATTGCGGGTATGGCGACGGCAAAATTTGCAGATGGGAGGTTGTGTTTCATGACATTTACTCGCTGTGGATGAAATTGGACAGGGGCTACCAATGCGGAGGGCGTGCAAGTAGCATTTCAAGATATTTCAAGCGTTTTTGATTCAGTGGCGAGGAGGACCACTCAGCCAACTGGTTCGCGTCTTTAAATATTTCTAAGTTTCGCTCTCCCGCTGTCATCGTCCAGCACTTCTTGGCCAAATATAAATCGAAATGCTTATGTTTTGGACTTACTTTACTAACATTTAATGGTAGGAAGGTCTTGTCGAATGGAATTCAGGAGGTGTACCTGGAACAAGCTCCGAAAAGAAAGAGGTAGCCCATTTTGGCCACTATTTATCTCGGCCGATTTCATTGCCAGTTACTCCTACAAGAGAGGGGCAGAAATAATGGCTATATTTGTTTCTTACGGGAGTGAAGCAGGTAACAGAATGAAATTGTTTGTACGGCGGATAACCTTTATATGTGTTTTTTAGAATAAGGTGTTTTAAAGCGCCTGGAACGCGCTGAGCAAATAACTCGTTCCATAAATAAAATGACATAACGTGTCAGTGATTCTTGTTTAAGTTGATAGATTCGAAAAAGGGCTATCAATTATAGCCATTACATTCTGCCCCCTGTTAAAAATTTGAAGCATGAGGGTGGATTAAGGTAATCGGGAAGGTTGAGGTCAGTGAAAGATCAGCAGACGGCACACCCCTGGTCCCTCGTTTATAGTAGCTTGTCATGTAAAAATCACCTGGGGGTATTCATATTCGTCCGTAACTGGCAAATGAGTATAGGTAATGAATGAATTTACAAGGCATGCGCATAAGGTGGCTAGCGAGCTTGGAAAGGAGAGGTCCAGTGACACTAAAGCAAATGGTGGGAACAAGGGAATTTAGCCCTAAGATGTTATACTCCTCTTCGTTTTCATAAGAGATTGAAGAGACAAGGCCAAGCCACCTTTGCAAAAGAATGTTAAGCGGATATATTTAAGGATCGCTTTATATCCAACTGTGTTTTGCAATTATAGGGGTCAGTTATAATTTAGGATTCATAGAGGTATCTCCTGTCAGATTTAAGGTGTCAGAGCAGACGGTAATCTTGATTGTTTGAAAGCGGAAGATTAACTATCTATCACTATGATGTTTTCCCTTTCCAAAAGTTAGAAGTGGCTTCACAATTGGATTTCAAAGACTTTCTCTAAGGCTTCACCGAGGGGAACGATCGAAGCTCCAAGTGGAGACTATCTGGATCGCTATCCTCTCGTTTTGGAAGGAGATCTAAAGCCCTTTATCATACTTTCTCCTCGCCCCCTCAGTACATTCAATTAGTGAGAATTATATCGTCGCAGACAGAAAATCCATGGGACCTCGCGACGGACACCCTTATCAACCTATTAGTAAATCGTTCAGTGTGGGTTTCATCTACCCCTTGGCCAAGGTGGGCTTATCCACAACCATTCATAGACCTACATTCCCTTCTATTACTCTCACATAACCTATCCCATCTCTCCTATCTTCAACCTATAACTTATATTCCTACCCTCCTCCTAACCTCACTTCGTACCGCCATTTTTTATCACATCCTATTATGCATACCTTTATTTTCTCCAGCTCTGCCTACAACCACATTCTCTGCTTTCAGACATTTCGCTTTACTGATCAATCGCCACTTTTTTCTTCGATCTCCCAGTAGGTTGATTCCAACATCACTCGCCACTATACATTTATTAATCCGCTTACCCAAAGCCGACTTTTCTCCATTCCTTTCACTGAATAGCACAAACATCATAAAAAACTTATTAAGTGCTATTATCATTTTTTCTAACTCATATATAGCGCCTTTTCTTCACACACAGCACACAACTCTCTAAATAACGTTTCATTCCTCATTTATGATCAATTCTCTCAACACCTAGCACGCCCGCTAAAGATGTCCAGCACTCTTCTTATTCAGACCATAGTCTCAATACTAAATCATAACACAGGTAATCAACATACCTCTCCATGTAACGACCCTATTGTCGCACTCAAGACCTATCTCCCTTTCTACATTCAACCAACGATTTTAATTGCATCCAGCCACTTTCCTGCCATTCAACAACTTTCATACTACACTGCATCATCCCGTTCCATTCTGCATCCAACATGTAGCCTATATTTAAACTGTACAACTTTACTTGTTCGCTGCTCTCCGTCCCAGACATACTTTCGCACCGAGGGACTGTCCTCACTCACAACCATACCTTTACACTTAATCTACGTGTTATTTTCAAACCCCAATCCTTTTCACACTGCCGAAATCTCTCTCTACCAACTCGTCTCAACTCTCTTCAGTTCGCCAACACAAAACTCAAAATCATCCGCATTAATATGCTACTTGCACCTCTCCCATCTCCATGTCATCTGCATCATATATTAACACCATTTTACTGGCCTACGCTTCCCCACCTCTATTCTTTAATAAACCCCCAATTCCATATACAAATTGAATAACCAAGGAGACATAACACAACGGTGCCTCACTCCGCTATTAATATTAAACCAATCACTTAATTAATATCACTTAATCACTTAGATTAATATTCATTGTATTATTAGGAAGCTTTTTGTATTATTTTGACTTTTATACAAGAAACAAGAGTAAGAATATGCCGTTATTCCATCACAATAACTTTAATGAATGTACTTGAAACACATTAAAACTCTTTTCATTTAATAAGCTCACGCTTTTATCTTTTTAATCTCATTCAAAAAATAATTACATGTACTACCACAAATTTATTATTACCCTCCCTCCTTCCCTCCCTGAGTTTAAATAGTTAGAATATATGTTGGATGAGAAGGGAACGGATGATGCAGAGTGTAGTAGGAAAGTTGTGAATGGGGAAGGTGGCTGGTGCAATTAAATCGTTGGTGAATGTAAAGGGACTAAGTCTTGAGTGTGCTAGGGTCTTACATGAGGGTATGTTGTTACCTGTGTTATTGTAATAGTAGTCGAGACTTTATATGTTCTGGACATAGAGAAGTATAGATCTAAAGTTCAATGTGTTCAGATGGACAATCTTAGGGGTGTGCTAGGTGTGAGAAGAATTGATAAAATGAGGAATGAACGTATTAGAGAGTTGTGTGGTGTGAAGAAAGGGGTAAATGAGAGAATAAATGAAAGAATGTTGAGATGGTTTTGGTCCCATGTGGAAAGGATGAATGGTAGTCCGCCACATTGGTTAGGCGGATTGTATTTGCGGCGACAGTGTTGCTTTAAGGGTAAGCCGACCAGCTGGGACAAGATCCGAAGAAAAAGTGGATTGAGTCCGGTAAACGAATGTTTGAAGAGAGAATGTGAGTTTGGCAGAGGCGAGAAAAAAGGTGGAAACAGGAGTGAATGCCGGGGTTTTGTGAGGGGGTATGGTTATGGCCCACCTGGGCCAAGGAATGAACCTTACATTGATGATCTACATAGTGGAGGGTTCCATACGCGGTCCATGAACCGCTCTAGGGTGGGATTTTTTTGACTGCGAGATGTCGTTACTAATTAATGGTACAAGGGACAGAGGGGGCGGTAAGCCTGGGCTTGTTCTTTTCGATTTCTTCTTGTCATAGTTCTATCTTACATGCTTATCATTCTATTTCGCGCATAGGAGAAGCTAAAGACGCACTTTTACTTCGCAGATAGTCCGTGTGTATGAAAAAGGAGGATGAAGAAGAATGTATATATAGATAAGTGTGAATAGAAGGTAAGTGATCACAATAATGAATAATGAAATTAAATTAAATATTAAAATTAAATAAAAAATTATAAAAATAAATAATAATAATATAATAATAATAATAATAATAATATAATAATAGATAATAATAATAATAATGTTTCACGCTGTTCTAGCGATATGAAGATGAAGTTTATGGAAGTTTATAGTTTGTAGATTGCATTGCATAGCAATTGCAAATTTAAACGCTGCCCTAAAAAAATCAAGGTTAGAACCTATAACTGATCTCTTGAACGATCAGTAAAAATTGTAAATTATAATTTCGTAAGATATTAATTGCAGTTTAAGGCAGAGTGTTTATTACAGCTAATTCAGTATGCTCACAATACTTAGCAATCACTATACAATATTATCCCCTTTGAACATATATAAATCAATTCTAATAATTCCTTGAAAAGCACTAGTTTTAGTGCAAAAAGCACTAAATTGCCAAATAAGAGCGACACTGAGCTCAAATCAAATTTGTTAAAATGTTAAAAATCGATTTTAATTGTGCTAACTCACTTACCTATCCAATAATTTATTATAAGAAAGTAACTTCGATATAAGGAGTAAAATAGAATTTGTAGAGGCACTTAAGTCATCAATATCAAGAAGGGTTTTCCAAAGAACGTGCAGTAGCTCATTGATGACATCAAGTGTCACATAATGAATTAAGTCATCTGACACTGGCACTAAGCACGTAGCTGCCACTGCCACAACATCGTCTACTTCATCTTTTAAACCTAGAGAGAGAAGAAAAAGTATTAAAAAAAAGTCAATATTAATAACTTAATAACTAAATTTTAAAATAAATATTATATCACTAAATATAAGAAGCGCATGAAAAAAATTCAGAGAATTGTTGTGCCTTTTGGAGATTTTGAAGGTTGGCTTCTCTATAATTATTCTTTCAGAGACTTGACTTACTGAGGTAATATGGAGGGAGCATCTCTTTATATTATAAATCTAAATTAAAATGTGACTTGTTAACTGATTTCTGCGCTGTTAATAACACCTTTGAGTCATTATTTGTTGAACTCATTGTTGACAATGTCTTAATTCCTCGGGGGCGTATAAAGAAGAATAGGAAGTGTCGTCGATTTTAACGAACACTTTTCTCAAATAATTTTCAGCAAGTTAAGTCTGAATAAAAAATGTACAATTTATGGCGATTTTAATGTGGATCTACTTGCTGATAACATATCTTGCATTCAGAGAATTTGAAAATGTGTTATTTGGTAGAAATTTTCAGCAGCTAATTTCAATTCCTACTCGTTCAAACAGCGAATCTCAAACTTTATTTTATCATGTCTGGACAATATACCTTACTCCATGCCGAATTTTATTTTAAACTATCCACTTTCGGACCATTTTCCAACTATATATGCCATTAGCAATAATTTTTATAACTATTAAAGTAACAAAATTAAAATTAAAAAAGTATCAAATAATGCTGTTGAAGTTTTAAAAAGAGAAATCATCTCGATAAAGGAGGGTATTTTTTCGTGTACACAGAATTTTGACATTAACCAGGCATTTTTGGGATTTATAGAGCAAAACAGAGTTTTTAATGGTATCCTCAAGAAAGATAGTACATCAGAGATAGACTCTATAGTTGATGGTGGTGAGAAGGTTTATGACAGGGCTAAAGTAGCGGACACCTTTAATGATTTTCTTACAAACTCCTGCCAACCTCAGAAATAAGATACCAGATGTTCAAAATTCATTTGTTGAAAATATTCTGTATCCAAGGCATTCGTTTTTTTTTTCTGTTGAAGTATTTGATATTAAAAAATTGAAAGAAAAATTTTCACACATTCCCTCTCCCGGCAAGAATCTTGAAAATGGCAGCTGGAGAACTGGGCGAAGTTCTATTTAATGAATGTATCTCCAGAGGAGTGTTTCCTGATGTCATGAAGGTGGAAAGAGTTGTACCTTTATATAAATCTGGAACACATGAACAAGTGAAAAAACACAGACCAATATCGATTTTACCTTCAATAAAAAAAAAAATTTGAAATGCTGATTTATGAAAAGATGACCGACTATTTTTTTAAAAAAATCACTGATTTGTTCTTAACAGCATGAGTTTGTGATGGGAAGAAGATCACGGGACGCAGCTCTCTCCCTTCTACATGATGTTAATAGCGGTATAGCTTGAAATAAGAATACAATTGCTGTATTTCTGGATTATTCAAAGGCTTTTGATACCATTGACACGGGAATCCTAATCAGAAAGTTAGAAAAATATGCTGCTAGAGGCATTTGTCTCTCTCTTTTATTAAATCTTACTTCAGCAACAGAAAACAATATGTTCAAATTGGTAACTCCTTCTCCGGAACTGGAAATGTAACAATGGGGGTACTTCAGGGGTCGTGTCTAGGGCCTGTTTTCTTTATAATATATATTAATGATCTTGTTAAGGTCACCTCAAATGTCAAATTATCTCTATATGCAAATGATACTGGATACTTTTCAGGTAAGGGTATTTGCACCATTCAAAGCGTGATCAACGAAGACGAAGAAAAAGTTTTCAAATGGACTTCTTTCTGCTAATAAAATAAGCTCTCTTTGAAATTTGAACGTTCGAGCAAATATTTACGTAGGCAGCGCAGCAATCGAATTTGCCAAATCGATAAAATATTTAGGTCTAATTATCCAGCATAATCTGAAATTTGATGAATATATTCCTTACTTGTGTAGCAGAATTCAAAGGAATAGCCATTTATATATGCCTTGAAAAATGTATTTCTGAATGAAACCCTGATTACTGTATACTATTCAACAATTTACCCTTTCCTCAACTTGCATATATTGGCTTGGGGTGGATCTACAGAAAGTACATTAAGACCATTATTTGTTGACCAGAATAACGTCCTACGAAATTTTTGCACTCGTTATGGTTTATACACTGCTGATCTCAATTTTGCATATAATATATTACCACTTCAGGATTTATAAATGTTCTCGGAGTGTTCATGCATAGGAATCTCTTCAATGATGATGCGTTTTTTGGGGGGGAATATTTTAATATCCTAAATTGGACTCATAACTAAAGTGATAATTATTTTATGTCTGTAGTTAGAAAGTATATGTACCGCCGTAGTAGATAGTAGATTATTTAAACTCTGATAATGAAACTAATATATTTATTAATATTGTTTCAGAAGATAATAGTAATAGTAATATTTATTTAAAGTAAATTAAGAGTCGCAGGCTTTCATTATAACGCCTTTGTTATCATTTTTTGTTATATTGATTGAATGAATAATAAGAATAAAAAGAATACAAATCAAAATAGAGGATTATAAAAAAGAAGAGAATACAACACACCAGAAAAGAAAGACTTTGAAAAATGAAGAGTTAACAAAAAGAACATAGGTTGCGCAACCAGAAGATTTATTAAAATATCATTCTACAAGAAAGACTATATGAAATATAAAATATATATCATCCAGATAATTAGGAAATCATTTATCTTCATCTTCATATAAGTAAGATCATACCACTAATAAAAGAGAAGATATACCACCTGATATCACCTTGAGGTAAGCTACAACCTATTAATTCACATAATATGTAAGAAGTCAAATAAACATATGAAAAGGATTTTTGTACAATACCAAAAACCTTAAAATTTTAATATGAAAAAACATCTTATTCTGCTTCGAAACCTAAGGGAAATCGCGAATGAATCAAGATTCCAAAGACAATTTATAACTTGAATAAAAACAATAGATGAGTTTTAGTTGAAAAATTTTCTCGTCTCTAAAATAAAAAAATTTAATGTGGTATTTACCTCGATTGTAAATGAATTTGTAAAGCTTCTGCTTTTCAATTCACATTTAATAAATGCTAAATGGTAATACTACTACTACTAATTTATTATTATTATTATTATTATTATTATTATTATTATTATTATTATTATTATTATTATTTCTTTCTTTCTTTCTTCACCTACCTTATTTTCCCAAGATTGAGAGTAAGGAGCGCTACAAGCATCGGAAAAGAAAAGCAGTAGGAGAGTATGACAAATGTTGAAAAGAAAGCCGCAAGCCTTACCAGCCCCCTCTGTACCATTAATTAGTGAAAGCTCGTCACAGACAGAAATCCACCCTAAAGCTTCATGGGACCGCGGCGGACCCTCATTATGGTAAATCGTCAATGTAAGGGTTCATCCCCTGGCCCCAGGTGGGCACAACCAATGCCCCCATTACACAACCCCGCCATTTCTAGTCCTATCTGCACCTTTAATTCTCGCCTCTGCCAAACTCACATTTTTCTCGCTTCAGACATTCGTTCAAGCGCGACTCAATCACTATCTTCGGTCTTCCCAGCCGGTCGTTCCCAACACACTCTCCACTAATTACATCGCTTAAACAAACCGAACTTACCATTCATCCTTCACGTGACCAACATTTTCAACATACTTTCATTATTCTCTCATTTACCCCTTTCTTCACCACACAACTCTCTAATACGTTCATTCCTCATTTTATTAATTCTTCTCACACCTAGCATGCCCCTAAGATTGTCCATCTGAACACATTGAACTTTAGATCTATATTTCTTATTCCAGACCATAGTCTCACTACCATACAATAACACAGGTAACAACATACCCTCATGTAAGACTCTACCGCACTCAAGACTTAGTCCCTTTACATTCACCAACGATTTAATTTAATTTATTATTATTATTATTATTATTATTATTATTATTATTATTATTATTATTATTATTATTATTATTATTATTATTATTTCGGGGCAGCTATTCTTTAATATATATACAAATGACTTTCAAAATTATCACAGTTCAATACATTCTCAATATGCTGACGACACTGCAATCTTAATGCCAGACCGTAATATAGACACACTTAACTGCAGAGTAAACAATGAAATGAAAAACATTATAACATGGGTAGAGGCAAATCGACTCTCCCTAAGCCTACAAAAAACAAATTAAATAGTAATAACAAATCAAAACACCCCAACTAAATGTATTGTCCGCCAAAAACGTGAGTTTTATTAGAAAACTTTACTATGCTACCTATGCATTCCTTAAGATAAGAAGTTTTGTTCCAAAATATAATTCAAAAAACCTTTACTATGGTCTTGTTTATCCTCACCTATTCTACTGTCTTTCAGCATGGGGATGTGCAAGTGAATACTTGCTACAACCTCTAATCGTTTGCAAAAAAAAAAAAAAAAATTCGTGTAATAATATCAGGGCCTCGAAACTACCGTGAACACACAACCCCACTATTCAAAAATTTATCTATGCTAAAACTTCACGCATCTATTACCTTACAGTAAGTAGTCATCTTTAAAGTCACAAATGAAACTGCAAATGATCTTTTGACTAACATAATTGTACAGAACCAAACTTTGAGAACAAACAATCTCAGTAGCACACACTCCCTTACCTAGAAAAAAGCAAAATTCACCCTGGTAAAATCCTGGAGGGCCATCTAATATAAGGGCATAGATGAGTGGAATAATCTTTCTAAAAATGTTCTAGTCACCCGCTATTGGATCATTTCGTAGAAATATCAAAAGCTTCTTATTATCAAAAAAATAACATACACATTTCTACCTTCATTAAATTTTATTTCTACAATGAATAATGATGTTCCCTATATGCGACGATTATTATTAGTTGTTGTTAACATAGTTTTTCATATTTTTAACAACGATAATGATGATATGATAACGATAGTAGTAGGAGTAATTATTTATTATTATTATTATTATTATTTTTATTATTATTATTATTATTATTATTATTATTATTATTATTATTATTATTATTATTATTATTATTATTATTATTTATTTATTCACAGTGATAATATTAAGTTGATATTTATCATCATTATGATTAGTAATGGTAGTATTGAAATTGCTTTATTATTATTATTATTATTATTATTATTATTATTATTATTATTATTATTATTATTATTTTATTATTATGTATTGTATTTTTTTTTGTTGTTCTCTTTTCTTAGGTGTAATGTGCTGTGTAGTGATGTGTCAAATGGAAGAAGATGATGTGGTGTTTTTTCCGTGAAGTTTGTCTGATGGATATACAGAGGGAAGATCTACAACTGAGGAGCAAGAGTGTTGTCTTTGTGACCAGACG
>JABUQX010000994.1:22500-45404 GCA_015478945.1 Trachelipus rathkii
ATCATGGTGGGGAGAGAAAGTGGACAGGAAGAAAGTCATTTGTTATGGATGCAAGAAGGAAGGTCATATGAGGTACAATTGCCCTGAAAGAGATAGCAAAAAGAGGTGTAAGGGTTGCGGAGTAGAAGGACATGAGGAGGACAAATGCCGTTTTAAAGAAAGTAAATGTTATGGATGTGGGAGAAAGGGTCATTTGAAATATCATTGTACATCAGAGAAAGAAAAGAAATTAGATGAAACAGTACTGTTGGGAGAAATAAATGTATCTGAGGAGGATCCTTGGGAGGATGTATGGGGTATAATAGATACAGGATGTTCGAATACAGTAATTGGGGAATTATGACTAGGCAGAGTGATAGGGTCCATGAGTGTTGAGGAAATTAAAAGGATGAAAGGAACCGAAAGAGAAATAAAGACTAAATATTGGTTTGGGGAAAAACAATATAATGGGATAATAAAGATGAATATTCCTATAAAATGGGGGAATAAAAAAGTTCTTCTAGAAACAGAGGTGATAGAAGGAAATATCCCTTGGTTGATTGGGACAAAGGTGTTAAAAAAAATCGAAGCAAAAATAGATTTCCAAACAATGGAGATGACAGGTAATCATTTCATTAATGAAGAAAGAATAAATGTAATAAGAGACGAAAAGGGGCATTTAAGGGTGAAATTAAGGGATAAGGAAAATGAAGGGAGTATATGGTTCAACATAAAAAGGGAAGACATTTGGGGAAATGATGATAAATGGCGAAAAAACTGCATGAAATTACATTTCCAATTTGGACATTGTTCGTACGGAAAATTGAAGGACATGCTTGAAAAAGCGTTTGTAGACGATCCTACTTTTGATCAAGTAAAAAAGGGGAAATTGGAAATAATGAGAAAGATTTGTGAAGAATGCACAATCTGCAAAAAATACAAAAGGAACACAAGTACACCGGTAGTGGGGATTGCGTTGACAAAAAAGTTCAATGAGGTGGTGGCATTAGATATAGGGGAGTTAGAAGGGGAAAAATTTCTGGTAATCATTGATTGGGATACAAGATTTTGTCAATCAAAATGGATTACAAAAAGACCGGAGGAATTGATAGAAGTAGTATTAGAAAAATGGATGAGCGTTTTTGGGGTGCCAGAGAAAATTTTAACAGATGGAGGAAGAGAATTCCAAAACAAAGAGTTTGTGGAATTTACCGATCAATGGGGGATTGAATTATTAAGTACCGCGAGCGAAAGTCCTTGGAGTAATGGGAAATGCGAAAAGATGGTGGGGATAATAAAAGAGAGTTTACGAAAAATGAAAGAAGAAAAGATAGGAGGAAAAAAATGGATCTTGCATTGGATAGTATGTGCAAAGAATGAAACTATCATGAGTGATGGCTTTTCTCCATTACAGAAGGTGTTTGGAAGAAACAGCCGAAACAGAACTATGAGAGGGATAGATGAACAATCACCCGGTGAACTAGAAACAGAGATAGAAGGGAAGAGGTTGAGAGAACTCATGGAAATACAGGAACAGGTAGAAGAAAAAATACACAGCGTGGATTGTAAAAATAGAATAAAAAGGGCCCTAAAGAGAAATGTTAGAAATCATAAGTTAGAGGATGCAAGAATGGGGGATAAAGTTTACTATAAGAAAAAGAACGAAAATAAATGGAGAGGACCTGGGAAGGTCATAGGGATAGAAGGGAAAACAGTTTGGGTACGTCATGGTGGATTGATGAGAGAAGTGAATAAAATTCACATTACAAGAATACAAAAGGCGGGTCATAAAGACAACGAAAGTGACAATGAGAAAGAGGACAATTTAGGTTTAAGTGAGAATGAGGAGAGTAGTGAAGATGATGAAGATTATTTAACTGGAGTTAGAACAGCAGTAAAGGAAACAGAGGAGGAAAAGGAAACAAGTGAAGAGGAAGATGAAGAACAAGAACAAGCGAAGGTGTTAAATGTAAAGGCATTAAAGATCGGGGAAAAATATAAAGTGAAAGAGGAAGGGGGAGATGAATGGAAAAGAATAAAAATTATGAGTTTGGGAGGAAAAAGAGGAGGAAGATACGATGGAGCTTACAATGTAAGGAATATAGAAACTGGAGAAGAACAATGGATGGATCTCCGGGTTTATGATGTAAAGGAAGATATGGAAGAAGAAGAAGAGTTAGCAATGATTGAAGGGGAATATGTGTTTTTTGGTGGTAACGAGAACGATGATTATCAAGAAGAAATGATCAAACAAGCAAAAAGAAGAGAATTGGATAGTTGGCAAGAAAATAAGGTATATGAGGAAATTACGCCGACAGAAGCTGTGAGACCTGTTACGACAAGGTGGATAGTAAATCAAAAAGAAAAAGAAAATGGAATCGTGTGGAAGGCGAGATTAGTAGCAAAAGGTTTCATGGAAAAACTGGACAATAACATAACACCATGTGAAGCACCTACCATGTCGGCTGAAGGATTAAAACTTATCTTAATAATGATGAAAATGTATAATTGGGAGGTGTATTCATTAGATGTTAAGACAGCATACCTTCAAGGAAAAGATATAAAGAGAGAGGTTTTCTTGGTCCCTCCTAAGGAAGCAGAGACAAAGAAAATCTGGAAGCTGAATAAGGCGGTTTATGGGTTGAAGGACGGGGCAAGAAACTGGTATGAAAGCATAAGAGATATTGTGGTGAAAAGTGGAGGAGAAGGTAGTCAGGTAGAGAAAACCATTTTTTATTGGAGAACGGGTGGGAATTTGATAGGTTAATGGGAATACATGTAGATGATATATTATTTGGGGGTAATAAGGAGTTTCATGAGAAAATTATGGGGGAAATAAAGAGTAAATTAAAAATTGGGAGAATAGAAAGCAGGAGATTTAAATATTTGGGGATAAACATAAACGACGAGAATGGAATAATAAAAATGAGTCAGAATGGGTATATCAGGGATATGGTTAGGGAATTAAACATAGATGGAAATCAGGGAAAGGAAAAATTGAGTGATAAAGATCAAACAAGGTATAGATCTGTATTAGGAAAATTAAATTGGCTGGCTCAGAATACAAGACCAGATGTTAGTTTTCAAGTAAGTAAACTGGGGAGAAATCTAAATAAAGCTAATTATGAGGATTTTCGAGATTTAAATAAAGTCGTAAAAAGAATGAAAGAAAAGAATGTAGAAATACACATAGAGGGGTTACAAAGGGAGGGATTAACCCTGGAAGTGTTTGCTGATGCATCTTTTGGGAATGCAGAAGATGGAAAAACACAAATAGGTTTCTGTGTGTTGTTGAGAGACAAAAATGGAAGGAAAAATCCAGTGGTATGGAAGTCTAAAGTGGCAAAAAGGGTAGTGGGATCTACTTTAGCTGGTGAAACAATGAGTATGGTGGAAGGTGTTGAATGGGCGGAATATTTGAAATATTTGTGGGAAGAAGTGAACGGTGTAAAGGATGATGAAAGAGGAATAAAAATTATAGTAAAAACAGATTGTAAGTCGTTAAAAGAAAATGTGAGATCCGAAACAGGTGTGAAGAACAGAATGTTAAGGATAGACTTATTGAATATTAAGGAAAATTGAAGAGTGAAATATTTCCCCAAACACGGTAGACAAAATAATTCCAGCAATATGATGCGATTGACAAAGGAAAAAGCAATCATAGATCTGGGAATTGTAAGTTATGCGAATAAAAGGAGAGAGAGAATAAAGAGAAAAAAAGAAAATGGTATTAGTGTGTGTTTGTTTTGTAGGTTTGATATATGTCCTATTCATGAGAGAGGTTACGCAAGGATTCTGTAAGTATTTTTGATACCTGGGAACACAGTTCCTTGCAGCAGGGGTCTCTGGGCTAAAATTCTAAGTATCATTTTATTATGCTTGTTTGGTTAATTCTTGTTTCTTTTATAGGAATAGAAGGACTTGATAAATGAATCTTTATATTATCTGAATTGTGAATTATAAGAATAAAATAGTGAATAAGAGCGAAAATCGATCTGGTAGTTGATAAGACCAGAAAGTCAGAGAGAAAGGTGAATCAGAGATTTGAGGGACTTTTCAAAAATCATATTAAGGGAATCAACCACAATAACAAATAATAATAGGGGTACTGTTCCCTGCGCGCGTTGGGATCTAGCATAACTATTATACAGTTATTGAGGTTGACTGGTCGTCATCCGTGAATAGCAAGGTAATAATAATTAAGAGTAGATTAATCAATTTTCATTTATCAATCGTAATCGTAATGGAAACTAGGAAGGGGGATAAATGTCCTAAGTTTGTTGGAAATAAGGAGGAATATATGGAATGGAAAGGGAAAGTGGAAGATTGGGTTTGGAGTGTGAAAGAGATAGAAAAATATCCAGGGATAAGCATAAGGAATGCGTTATCAGAGGAACCTTCATTACTTATAATATAAATATATATTATATATATAATATATAATATTTAATATATATTAATATGAGTATATATAATATATATAGTGTAATATATATATATAATATAATATATATATATTTATATATATATATAATATTATATATATATTATTATGCTTTCTATATATATATACTGTCAATTTATTTCTTTGAGAGGCCGCCCTAGCAACACTGTGATTTGAGGTTTTCAATACATTTTTTTGTTTATGTTGTGGCAGGTTTTCACTCCCACCACAATAGAAACGAAAAAAACCTCTACTCACTAGTCTCCACTCCTAAGTGAGTGCTGATTCTCTTCAAGAAGGGCACGACACTGGGGATGATGTCTCCTCGAAGTCCGCGCAATCTTCTTTGTTCTTGTGCTGTGGGAAAAGAAATATAATTGAAAGGCGCAGTGGAATTTTATTATTGTCGTTTGTTGCTCTGCTAAGTGACTTATGCTCTTTTTACCTGGCTATATTGTTATTCTTGTATTTCCAAACTTTACTCTTTCTCTTCACAATTTCTACTTCGGTTTATCCTCAATCTGATTTAGTTAAATTTTTGTTTCGTTTCCTCAACTATTTCTTGCCTTATTTTTTTTTACTTTTATCTTCTCTTCTTTATTTCTGTTAAAAATATACCTATTGAATTATTTTTATTCACCGTAGGGACTTGCTATTAGCCATAATTCAATGTCGCAAATATAGACAATTTAAATATTGTTATGAAACTCGATCTTAATACTCACTGAATAGGAGATACATACCGTTTGCTTTTATTGACTTACGCCAGAACCTCCAACTGGGCTAATAAAAAACTCAAAAACAAATTCATGATCCAAAAACTTTCTTTATTTGACTTTTCTAATTAATTTGTACAACCCTATCTATTAATTTTGGTGGGATTACCCCGAATATATATATGTATACATATATATATCCACAAATATATAAAAAAATAATGATTTATAAAGAATAAATGAAAAATAAAATAATATATATATATATACGTAAATAAAAAAAACTTTTCTCTTTGGCACTATACAAACAAATTTGCGTGCATTTATATTCCTTTTCTCGGGGGGGAGATATGTGTGATGGATGAAGATGAAAAAGGAAGAGGGGGGAATAGAAATGAAGAATGAGGGTGAAAGATGAAAAGATGAGGTAATTTTGATCTGGACTGGCGGGTACCTTTTTGTCAGTATCCTTTGTGATAGACTTTGTTATGGCAGCAAGAACATAATAAATAGTAAATAAGAATAATAATAATAATGATACATACATCAAATAAATAAATAATAATAAGTTAATAATAATGATATATAATAATGAATATATAATAATAATGATTAATATAATAATTATAACATAATAATAATAGACAATATAATTTATAATAATAATAATAATAATCAAATATCAAATAATAAAAATACAATGTACTTTATATTTTTAAGCGAAAACCACAATTTATTATTGGTTTACCTTAACAGGTGCCATGACAGATGTTGTTTGCTTTTATTGTGGCGAAGAACGACTTAGTCGTTACTTCGGCTTGTATGTTGGCTAAGTTTTTTAAGCTCTGGTTGAATAAAATCACAAGAAGTTTTGCAGAAATTGGTTGAGGCGACGAAGATTCTTCGTTCTTACTTAGTTCACTCACCCCGTTATATCTGCTCCAAATAAATAATTTGAGATACTTTTAATAACCATTATACCTTGAGTTATCTCATCTCAATACAATCTTGTGCACTGACGTATAGATTTCAATAATTGAAGTTTCTCATTTCTCCGATATTTAACATTTCTTGTTATTCTGTAAACCCTTTTATCAGGTAGAGAGTTTCTTTTCTCCCGTCGTTCATTTCCTCCTGTGTGTCTATTGAGAATATTCGTCGTGGCGTTTCCTAATTTCTTATGCTTTTGGTTCTTTTTTTCTAACGTCTTTGGTTTGTTTGTTTTTGTTTTTGTATATATTTATATTTCAATTTTTCACGTTACTGGAAAGAGATGGGGAAGAAAATAATAATTTGAAACTCATCTTATTCCTCCCCACCCGTCAATGCTAAGGTTGACGCACCATCGAACAACTCATCCCACTTCTAGGTTTCTCCTTATAGAGAACTCCCTTCCAAAAAAAAGCAAAAATTTCTTTTTCATTAATTACTCCCCTCTGGAGTACAAAATAATAACCTTTCTTTAAGGTCTTTTTCATAATAAAAAATCAAAAATTAAATAAAACATTCTTGGATTAAAATACATGATGAGGAGGATCTTGTCCCTACTCATCACATATATTCCGGACTCTTCGTTTTACCTCTTCCATCGACAGCTCCTGGCCCGTAGGCACACATGAACCTTTGTGTGATTTGTACCAGACAGCTCTGTTACTCCGTTCTCCTAAGAAGCGTTCTGAACATACCGACAGGTTTAACACCTCAAATGACCCCTATCTATTGTGACCACGTCAGCGCCACAGTGCATGTAGAGCTTGCGAATGATTTCCGAATGCAGCCGGTGACGCCGCTGATACAGGGGTTTCTCCTCGGTCTCCTTTAGTACGGGAACACGACCACGGCGCACTCTACCATGACCGCCGTAAGTTTGATCCCCACAATACCCGGATCCACATCCCAGAACCGAATGTGGGAGAATAACTTCCTTGAACTCTAGGGCATACACTTCGGTTCTCGGGGCAACCTCACGGGACAATAGCCCAAGAGTTTTGCCCTGGACTGTTGTTCGTCTGGAACCTTGGTTAGGCCCACCTCCGTAGTCGGCTCATTATTAGCAACCGGTTGTTCCGGGACGAGCTGAAACATGCTCATCTCCTCACCACATAAGCACTCTAACTCGACCTACTTACCATTTCACTCTACTAGCTCTTCCACCTAAGCGTCTGAGAACTATCCCTTTGGATATTATCTCTGGTAAGTGGTTACCCCGGTCGTGCCACTACCGTTCCGAACTGAGGAAGATGCTCTTCCTGCCCCAAGAACTTCACCTACCCACACTCACACTTCCTCGCTCAAAGCTAAATACCCCAGTAGCTCGCATATTTTATAAATATCTGTCGGCTTAAATCGCACCCTGGGTGTAACCCATCTCTCAAAAAGAAAAAATCCGCTGCCTCCCTCCAGATGGTTAGTACACTCTTTCCTATCCATAAAAATTCTTAACATTCAGTTTCTGACCCGGCAATCCCTTCGCCGCATATATCACCGGAAACGAACTCTTTTGGTGCCACTGTATGTTAGATCTACGAAGCTGGCGGATTTGGGCATGGATGTTGGTGGCCTGCAAATGCAGAATCCTATCCGAATATTCAGGTGCCTGATTGTATATATCTTGTACCCGTTTTGGATACTTGAGCACCAACTGCCTATTATATTCCACCAAGTCAAGGAATGGTGGTATCCCCAAAATAACTTGCATCCGGGGATTGAGACGAGCACACTTCTGGGAAAATCTCGAGAACCTTTGGGCAAAGTCCTCGATTTGAAAGGAAAAATTTGCCGTATCCACCCAATATCCTTCAGGTCGACTGAATGGCCCCGGTACAGGTAACCGCGTCTGGTTGTAAGCCTCCGGAATTATCGCAAAAACTATCAAATGTGTATAGTCAGGCTTTACTATCATGTGAGCCATATCACTAAACCAAGCCAGCTTTTTCCCCGGGTATGACTCAAAAACTACGGTGGCCCCGGGTAATAAGTCCTAATGTATGCGTTTGTAAGTCACGCACCAACTGACAGGCCCAATAGTCCAAATCTGAAAAAAAAGAATAAAAACCATTTATAGTATAATCATGATTTTAATAGAATTTCATCTTATGCTTCCGCCCCCCAATTTAAATAATTATTTGGAGAAACCTGGTATTTTGTTGTACGAATGATATATTTGGAAGATATAATTGCTTTATTGTTTCTTTTATGTCTACTCGTTTTGTTATGATTCGTGTATATTTCATGTTTTACAAAAATTATTTTTTTTCAATTTACTTTAATGTATTTCCTTGATTAGGCGTCTCATAATTTATTATTTTTCTCATTATGTAGATTATTTACACGGGTCTCATCCTTAACTTGATTAGCATTTGGTCGTTAATAATGTTAATTTTTTCTTGCGTGTTTACTCTTATCATTCTTCAATCATAATTATATATATATCGATCGATTTCTGTTGTATTTTTTAATTATGTAATAGATTCTAATGTGTGTGTGTCTGATTCTTTTCGCGATTCAGGTGTTTGTTTTCGACTATCCTTTTCACCATCTTCAATGTGTTCCTTTTTAAGTGTCTTTTTAATTGATATATATATTAGAGTATAACTAAAAGGTTTAAAAATAAAGTGAATTTATATTATTTGTAGTTTTAATTTGACTCGCTGTTAATATAATTTTCGATTCTCATTCCATTTATTTTTGTACATAATAATTAATCGTTTTGGAAAGTGATGTACAAATTTCATCATTTATTCGATGATTGAGGTAAGACTGTACGTAGTGGAAGAATGGAAGCAATAAGAGGACTTAGCAGAAGAAATGAGGTCTTAGTATATTATATATAATTAGGAATTTACAATTATGTTTATAATTAGCCCTTATGAACTATGTAGTCGAGATCCACTCATCAAACTATTCTATGTACTACACAAAGAGAATGAAAGTGGCGATATATTATATGTTTTTTTGTTATATAATTGCTAGATGTACTTATATTATAATTAGATTGTACCTATTTACTGCGTACACTAGTTCTAAAATTTTGAACATAAAAGTAGTTTGGATATTGTGCGATACTTCTTCTCTTTTATTTATATATTTGAGTATAATAAGTTTGTTTATTAGACTCACAAGTTATAGTTGGCATTTATTGATTATTGTATATTTTATTCTGTTTGTTTATATATTATTGTGCATATGTCGATATTTATGTAAATATATTATTTCACTCTTGTGCATTTCTATCTCAGTGTATTAATTTGGGGATTAATGTTATTTTCGACATCATTCATCTTCTATCCAATGTATTACAGAAGAAGAAAGTACTATACCGATAAAGTCTAGATAGTTCATTACTCTCCTCTCGTTCGAGCTGTAGATTGATAAAGTGGGAACTCACCTTCCGTTCTTTGTGAGATTTTCCTAGATTACTACCCCACGTATATACTAATCTAATGATCATACCATATAAGTCTGATGATATATTCTCCGGATCGACCGCTTTACAACAGATCGCGAGAGATAGACAAATCGATCGAGTACAGTGGAGAGAACCTGTATAACGATCTGAGTCATCGCAGTTTCTAGATACAGTTTAATAAGGTTTCACGTTTCTACTCTATGATCACAAAAATGAGACAATCCTCCCCAATACTAGGGGCTTTAGAACTTCGTGGATTCACCCCTAATTTTTATGATGAACTAGCAAACTGAATGGTACATATTCTCTAAACACTTCATAGTATTTATGTAAGCTCATCAAAAATTCCTCCGGTGGAGCTATGCGCAATAAAATCCCACCAACAGAGATTCTCAACAGTGCTCAGAATGCATATAACTCATATCCAACTATTCATGCATGCATCCCTATTGGCAATCCAATATTGCAGATTTAACTTTCATCAAGTATCTTTACCAGCCTTCGATTCATTGAACATTGAACTTCAAATACTGCGGATTTGTGATCCGATTGTTCACATTTCTTTTCTACTTTCTCAATACTATACTTTTATCCAAAATTCCAAAAGTTCAATCCACTTGTGATATTTGTTTTAGTTTTTGATTTATTATATGTATTCCGTCTTCTTTGTTTATCAACCCATATTCAGACACTATCGAGGCACTCCATACATAATAAATTACATGTTGTTTAAACCATCAAACCTTACTATGCTGATACACTCGAGGAACAGGTCATCCCTAATGTCATTGCAGGAAGACCGTAAGAGAACCGCATGTCCTTGAAAGGAGAGAGCGGTACTCCACTTACATGCATCGTGGTCAATACATGTTACTGTGGCGCCACACATCATTAACTGTCCATAAGCTGGTCTTCGTGTACGCTTCCAGTAGTCGAGCTACTTTTCTCTCCATCCATAGATCAGTAAGACTTTCTTCCCAATTCCTTTCGGTCTATGGTCTGATAAGCTCCCCCCTACATGGCGATATCATGATTTCATATATAGGATAGCTGTTTATTATTATAGCATACATTGCGTAGGAAGTCAGGCCAAGATGTTTCTCATAGAAGATAATGAGTCAATGTTCCGTATAGATAGGAGCTCTCTAACTCAATGGCCTCCAATCTACTCCATACCGAGAGACTCCGGTAGAGAACACTGTATATGTGAGAACCAAAATAGAATTGTCGATTTACTTTCATGATAAGATACAAATTCCAATATGAACAAAAAGGGACGCGATGGAGACTACCAATGAATATCCTACATTTCTCAAATTTCTCTGCGTTTAACGCATCCTTCAAGGTAGGAGCGAGTGAGAGCCTTTAAACACATACCATTGATGGACTTGCATACGGAAACAGAACCATAAACAATGATCGTTGCGACGGTCATACTCCCAGAACATTATCGAGCACATTCAACAGAGAGTAGACAGCGTGCCTATCTATTGTCCTAGTCTATTGTGCCCTTATATTTAAGTATGATTTTTCAATATAAGGAGGCACTCAAGAACGTGATAGTACCGATATAGGATCGTTGTGTTGTTATGAATCTTATAATTATTGCCTACCTACATAAAGACCACGTGTTGATCAAACTCTTCAATCCCTCTTTATTTGACTTCTAGATTTTAGCTTATTATTCAATGATATTTTGACTTCAGTGTTAAATAACGAAATTACTCTCCTGTGATTTATTTTTCGAGATCCGCTGTCCGTTCTAGAGTAAAGATACCGGTGTGTTAAACGGTTTTTAAGATTACTTATGTTTTTAATTATTGTTTTGTCCTCTCTAAATATACGCAAACGTTATCATGTAATCACAAAAAAACACATTTTACATCCTTTATATACTATTTATGATAATCCTCTTACCCGTTATTTTTCAATAAGAGACCGCGTCTCCCACTAAGTTTCGGCGAAACTTTTGCATAAAATTATATATATAGGCCTCTATGTTATATCATGTTGTCCTGTGTGAATGCAATTGCGACCAGTGAATTGATCAGCTTTGTTTGTTTTCTGTAATGGAAATTTTAATACTATGTCTAGCACCCCGCCTTCCGTGAAATGGAGGGGTCTCCTCACTCATTTCTATCTGTTTTTCGAGCATAATCTCTTAATCCCACTAGGTAGAACAGGGAACAACTATGAGATTAACAAAAACACAGTATATAGAAAAAATTTACTCTCTGATCTACTCTCACGAGCTTTATACTTTATTTTTTATTAGCTAACATGTTATTTATAAATATTTTTTATGTTAAAAAGAAAAACAAAATGACATCAATTCGTACAATCAGTTCTTATACAATTCATATAGGAATAAGGTACGCAAAATAGAGATACAGTTTACTGTTAGAAATTGTATATTTAGATACTCTTACAACTGCTTGACACTTTACTACATTATATCTAAATTAGCCGGTGAACTACTATTAATTAGCTTGGCTTTTTATGTAAATTTTCAGGAGTATAATACTTTCTCAATGTGATGCTTATGCCCTATTCATTGAACTCTATCACTCTCATATAAAAAGTGAATGACGAGCCTCTGTATTGCGAGCCTTCCTTCCTGATAATGGGAGAGTCAAAATTAATCCTATTATGCGACGCTCTTGCTCTCAATAGTTACTTACGTCTAAAATAAATCTTGAGTGGAAATTGTATTAATTGCTCTTATCTTTTACCCGTGTGTATATTGTCGAGTAGAACATAACTTCATATGAACATGACCACGCATTTTTTTAAGTTTTAATTTTGAGAAGAGTTATATCTTATAAATAGTTATATTTTTCATGATTTATAATATATAAATTCAGTTAACATGCTGCAGAGAGAGCTATATATGTTATTCTTTGTAAGTTTAATCGAGTCGCACAAGATCTTATAAACACTTGAGGTCTTAAATTATTCTCCTATTGAGACGATGTGTCATTTTTCATTTCTACGTTTATTTCGATAATTTTTATCATATTATATTGCTTAACTTTTACCACTATAGATTCTCTCACAAGCTCAGAATCTTATTCCACAAAGCTTGATTCTTACTCTCCTATAATTTGTTGTATAAATCGAATAATTATCATATTTATATTATACATCGTAACTTCTCAGCCTCTACCTCTCCCCCACCGATAGAGATCATATTAGACTTATTAGAAGAGTTACATCGATATGTAGGATACATATAAACTCTCATCTTTAATTACAACTCTACGATATATTATATGGTTAGGCTTTTTAGTAAAAGGCTGAACTCTATTCATGCTTTATCTCTTCACACATTCTCGAATTGGGACTCAGTCCAACAAATAAAGTTCTTCCTCAACTTTTTCGGATGTAAGTACGATATATCATTTGCTCAGACTTATTAACTATCCATCGCGAACTAATGTTATATATTCTATAGTTCAAATCTATTCTCCAATATCAATGGAGATTATTTAAGATGGACATCTTCCTACACGTGTGCACCAAATGGATCGAATAAATAACTTTACAATGATTCTACAGTGCTGCAATAATCTCTTATCGTATCAAACATTTTTCTTATAGTGGATCTAGATTAGCTAAAAATATAGAATCCCGTAAATAACAATTACTTGTAACTCTGAGATAACAATCTTTATTACACAATCTTTTGCCTATATTATGTGAGCTCAGTAGCATACTATGATATTAAGATGCTTAACACAATTACTCACAAACCCGACCTATCAGTGCCCTATCAATTAGCTGTAACTCTTTTGATGATTGACCATAGATTCCATGTCCGAACAACATATCGAGTTCATCTCTCATATTGACATTCACGACTCATTTGCACTATACAAACTACTTCATTATCACTGAGACTACCATATGAACTGTGAGTAATCCTACCACTTAATTCCATCATTATGCAAGTATTTCAGATTCGACCTCTTTATAATTTACCCCACTCATAAAAAGCCTGTGAGTGAGATAAAGTTAAAGTCGTCCAATTCCTCCAACATCCAGGAATTCACTTCCTTATTCCAGAATAGAAAAACAACTCCTCGTCGTAAGCGATGCTTCATAACCAATCAAACATTGCGAGAGCGTCTATACGAGAGTTGATCTTTCTCTCGCGGATTGATCTTGAGGTGTACAATGAGTATGCGTGCCACAAACGATTATTACTTATTTACCTCGTGTAAATAGTAATGCTAGCTCAGTGAAATCTAACTCGGTTCCGTTAATTTCCACTATTCGGTCGTAGCGTTGCTACCGCACACGAGAGCATTCAGAGGCGAGAGGGCAGTACTATGACCACAAGTACACAGAGTTGTGGCCCTTCAATCACAACCTTTTACATCCATATGGGTCACCCTGAGGTAATATAAATGAACCATCATACTTCGATCCATCTACATGGTATGAACAGGTATATTCAATGCTCATTCACCTACTCCCATAGAGTTTCTCGCTATAGCCAGCTACTCTTTTTCCTTGTACCTGTAGCGTTGTTCAGCTTTATTAAAAGTGGTTTTTGTATGTAATATAAACGCGACCCTATAAATAGGCATCGATTTTCACCTATGATTTAGAGTATCCTAGAACGAGAACGAATTTCTGCCCCGAACGATTTACAAGCGCCTTATTCGGGACATTTCAGCGTGATGTACACTCTGATTAGACCATGAAAACACAACTAGCAGCTCGATCTACATATCCAATTAATACTCACTTCACTCCCGACGACACAGCGCACCCCCCATTCCTGCTCACCAGCCATAGTAAGATAATTTTCACTTTATTCAATATTGCCCTCGAATGCTGGTCTCGCTTTACTTTACCTCTGCTACATTATCCAGTTTACAAAACGCCCCATCCCTTGCATTTACGAGTACAAAGAGTTATGGTTCAATTCAACTCGTCATTAAGTTGCGTCTAATCTGATACCAAGTTTTTTGTTTTAATCTTTTTATTCTCACTCTCCAGGGTTGCCTCAGTTTACCAAACATCTTCCTTTCAGCATTTCTCGCCCAAAATTCAAAATATGATGACGAGAAATCTCGTTCAGTGGAATTAAGTACTGCGACACGCTTGCCGGACCAGTATTAATAATAGGCCATCCTGAGCCCTATTACACTTCCTCTATCCTTTCCCCTCAAGTTAAGGTTATATCCCAATATATCGGGTGGAAGAAACAACTAGTGATGCATTTTAATTACACTTTTCATCATGTGACCTGTACTTCTATTTAGACCATATTGGTCTATATTAGAAAACATTGATATGATTAGAACCCATGCCTTGAAAAGAATTAAATCCCCGCACGATAAAAAACCACGCCCCCCAAGATATTTCCAAGGTGAAATAAACATTACCCATCTTCGTAACCCTTCCATAAGGTAACACCAGTTCAAAATCCCACAGAATCAAATTGAAATTGAACCCTTAGTACAACCTCCCATAAAATTTGGCAATCATTAATACCCAAACCTCCGATGCCACCACCTATTCCATATAGACAATCTACTTCTCAAGAAGTGGAATTATATTCTAATATCGCTAACTTGGACTAATATCCTTTCTACATGACTAATATCCTTTCTGCATTTATTTTTGAATTGTATGTTTATAGTATTATTAGAATTAAATCCTTATGAATTTTAATTTTCTGAGGCAGAGTCCTTATTGTAAAATTATTTCACAATATTTGAAATCAAGAAACTAACGTTTGTTGATATTTAAAATATACAAGTCAAAAACAAATCTCGCTTTTATATCTTTTTTTATTACCTTAGCTCGAACACTTTTTAAAACTTGTTAGGGATCAAAAAGTTTGGCCCTATGGTGTTAATGAAAATCAGTCTGTTGAATCAGTAGCTCTCAATCTGCTTGTTGCTCATTCCCTAAATCCAATCCCATAAATGTCTTCCAACTCCTCGGCAATAATTCCCAGATGGATATTCACATTGTGGGACTTCATCCATAAATCCCATTTTAGACTTCACTTCAAGTAAAGGGATATTTGAGAAGACCTCGCATGAGACAGAGATGGTGGGGGAATGAAAGAGGAGAAACTTTAGGGTGTTTAGGAGAGATAGAGGGAGGGGATTAAGAGGGCGGTTTTGGAGGAAAACGATCTTATTAAAAAGGTTGAGACCACCAGGAAAAGTCGTTTGATTTGGGACCATAGATACTGCTTAAGTAAAAAGCTAATGAAATAGCTCCTTTAAGTATGTAGTATCGTATAGGCGCGAAAAATTATATTAGAGATAGAAGTTTTATTAGAGAAAGGTGAAACATGAGTTTTTATAGTAATTTATATTCAATCTTTGACTATATATATGTATCATAATAATATAAATATGAATATATATATTGATATAATCTTCCAAATTGATATTTCAATTTTTTTTCTCACATTTTCTGCTTTTTCAAATTTAGGTAGGCTAGCCAGCTAATGCCTTCATTTCTTCTTTAAAATAGACAGCAAAGGTGTTTCTACACATATGTTGATTTTTCCACTGCCTGTTGCAAAGGTAACACATGTGAGACATTACTTTAAATAAATTAATAATAATAATAACTAATAATAATAATAATAAAATATAATACCAATAGGTAATAATAAAAGAATAAAGCTTTTACTTTGTAATATTTTATTGTTTTAAAAATAAAGATGTTTGACATATCTCATGAAATATATTTGCTAATTATCTTTGAAATATATATTTGTAATTAATTATTATTTGCAATTAATACTTTTTTAACTTTAATTATTTTTAATAAAAAAAATGAATTGTAATATTGGGAATTTTGAGGCTGTTGTTTATTGTGATCATAATATGGATATGATATCAACATATGTTCTACATTATTAAAATACGATAATGTAATTTTTAATTACAGCTTAATACTTTTTTTAAAAAATTTATATGTCAACTGATTTCGTATTTCCACATCTTTTCTTTATTTTAGTTTTTTTCGGATACAGTTTAGGAACTGTATTTTTTGGAGTAGTCTTCAGACTATTTTGTTCGGATCATTTTTAGATGTTTTTGGTTATGAAGGATGTAATATAAAGCACCTCTCAATGTGAGAACACTCGTGCGTCTAGTGAACCTACTTAAGGTTCCTTTTTAGTTCATTTCTATTTTAACCAGTTCTATATCTATATCCCCATGATATACGCTTCAGTTAAATTGCCCTATATATAAAAGGATATCAACTTATATATATATATATATATAATATATATATACTATTATATATATATATCTATATCATCATAAATTTATATATATATATATATATATTATATAGATATAATATATATATATTATATTATCATTTTAAGGAAACTATAAAAATTTAAACAAATAGACTCTTCCGATATGGCATAAAGTCTTTTCATAAACTAAAATGTGGTACCGTGACGAGAGGAGTGAGAGGAAAAGGGAAAGTGCCTATATCATATATATAGTATTATAATATGTAATTATATATATATACCATATTATGTATACGTAGTATATATAATTACTATTATAATAGTGAATAACTTATATTACTTTCCTATAAGTATATAAATTATATAATTATATATATATATATATTTATTATATATAATATAATATATATTGTTATATATATATTAGGGATGTATCCCGATACCAGAAAAGCAGGCCTGATAACCGATACCGAATACTCCATTTTTGTAGATGTCCGAGAACCGAGATACCGATACCGATACCGATACTTTAATTAAAATAAAATAAACTCAGTTCACAATAATAAGAGGTGAACATTTTGTTGATGCATGCAACTCCAGGATTGCATGTCCCTGTAACAACCAATAACATTAGTTCAATTTATTTCATATTTGTTGCCCCAAGAAATATTTATTTTGCAAAATTAATAATGAAGTATAAAAAAAAAAGGAATAATAAATGCCAATATAATATTAATAACTTTTTATGTTTTTGTTTATTCAAAAAAATATTCCATTTCCATTTTCCAGTAAGTATTCACAAAGTTTAGCTACTAGCTTTTATGGTTTTACATTATTACAATACAAGAGATTCTTTAACTAGCTAACAATATAAGAATAAAAAATAATGAAAAAAAGGGCTCGTCCTCAATTAATCAGCTGAAAAAGAGCAAGAATGAAAAACCAAAGATCGCTATTTTAGTTCACGGAACATGAACAATAATAATAATATACTCCTTTAAGATAAGATAGATATTTTTTAATACTCAAATTCAAAAATTCCAATGTGATGCAAAAAACATTAAGCTTTCACTAGTAGTATCTGGCGAGAGACTGTTTCCTTTTTGGGTGTTTACATTCACACCTACATTTAAAGTACGCTCGCTTCGACTGATGAGGCAGCATTTCCATGTTTTTCGTAGAGCCTAATCTCCTCTTTCACAGATTGGCAATTTGAATTATCTTTGCTCCTGATGACTGTCTCTGTATCTTCAGTTTTTTCGATGAGTCCCTTGGGTGTGGGACTCTTTTGAATGTGAATGAGTGTCAATTGCAATTTCTGGCCATGAACTTTATCAAAGTGTCTTATCATAATCCAATTCCTCTTCATCCTTCAGTAAGCGGTCCTCTCATTTGCACTGATATAGCCACTATCCCACAATCACATAACAATGTTACCAAGAGCGCAGGTTGGACTTAGAAAGGACGGCTTCCGCCTCTCTGTGCTGAATCTTTTTTTTTTTTTCTACTCGCGGGACTGATTATCGCGAGGGGGGGGGGGCCAAAATGCTTCTATACGGAGGACTACTCGAGTTATGCCAGTTTTTAAATGCATTTCTAGAAGTGGTTTCAACTCGACGGAATACAGATGCCTATTCCTATGGTGGGGTTCAGCTAGACTTCAAGATGCGATACCAATTAACCTTATTTAATATCCATAAATTTTTGTTTTCCTCTCTGACTTATTTTTCTATTCTGTATTCTTTCTCCAAAGTTATTTTACGCAAATTCCAATTAAGTTTTAAGTTGTGCTGCTCTATACGTCGTGCCGTTTTTATTGTTACGAATTGGCATCATAATAATTATGACATCGCTTCTCAATATTGCAGCGGCTCTCAGTAACTCAAGCCACTCGCGCTGGATGTAAAAGTCTTAGTTTGCCATGGTAATGTTTTATATGGAATTGCAATGCCTTAAGAATTGAATATTTTATATATATATCTATAAATAGAGCGTTTTTCACCAAATATAATATATATATATCTATTATATATATATAATATATATATATATATATAATATATATATATATATATATATATTATATATATATATAATATATATATATATATATATATATTATATATGTATATATATAATAGTATATATATATATATATTATATATATACATATATATATATATATATATATATATATATTAATATATATATAATTATATATAATATACCGAATAACATGAGTACTTTAGTAGTTTCCTTCTCATATATAAATAATAAATATAGATATATATAATACCAATTGATTTCAACCTCCTCTCTAAGTGTCAATGATAAAATGAAGGTGAGGTATCATTTAAGTTATACTGTGATATCTATTCAGAATATTTGGGAGTAATAATATAAATAACATGGTTAACGATAAATTGCAAGTAGACAGTGTAAAATGAATTCGAGAACAGATTCATTTCTCTTATGAGTAGTGGGATGATTACATTGCTAGTTCCAAGCACCCTTTCCACCACAATAAAATTCTTGAAGGGAACCCAGTTAGATGGATGAGGCTTTAACATAGGCCTCTACTTTCTCTTGAGTCTATGCTATTGGTGCATCTAACTCCCTGTTATCACATACTAAGTTTGGACTCCGCGAGAGTGCCGCTAATCCTGAGCATTTCCTCTCTGATCTAAGCATAAGAAATGCCATGCTTCTCTCTTAATACTCAGCATAATCGAGAGGCTAAGTCGAATTCAACATAAATGCACTTGTGAAGAGCAAAGTTTGTATCGGGTACTATTTACTAGAATAATATGAACATATTGAAGTATAGGGTACAACACGATCTTCGCACAAATACCCAATATTGCTCCTCTCATGAGCCGTATGCGCTCTCGTGACCTCTACGACTAATCAGCACACCCTATAGCCACGTACAATACCTCCCTCTGAGCCTCCTCGACCTCAAATTGTTTATGACAAGTCTCGTCGAATTACTCGTACATAATCAAGTGACACTGAACATGCCTAATTATATTGTAGCACGCAAGTGATAGCTGAGGTATTTTTATAGCGATAGTGAATAACTAATTCATCCCTGTTGTTAGATTTTATTTAATTCTAAATACGTGTAAAAAATCAGAAGTCATTCATTAATATCAAATTATAAGTCTAGATTAAGAACCTAATCTTTACCTATTCCTTAGATTGAACTATAACTGGGGTATATATATATATATAATATATATAATTATAGAATATGGGTATACTCACATATGACTCACTTTTGATAGTAATGTAATTCCTTCTAGTTAATACTCATATAGTTATATATTATTATACTAAATTATACGTATATATAATTATTGAGCCTCATACTGATTCTATTTTTAGATACTAATATTATATAGGTAGGTGACCCCTTATTATAACCGTCATATATACTGTGAATATGGTCACACTTTATATATATGCCACCGTAGTATATACTCCTCTAGTACTCAATTATATTTCATTATCTATATTATAGTTTTGATATACATATTGATGATGTACATATCATCACTAACTCAATATATCAGATAATCTTACCTTAAAACTCATAGATACTATAAGTAATGACTTATAATGAGATTACTCAGCGTTCAATAATACTCACCAATATAAACCTGTTCTCTTTTTATCTGGATTAGTTATTACCGCTACTCTAATTCATAATTATAAAAATGTCACTTTGTATCACTATTTAAAATTTTCTAATAGTAGTATGGTGCGCTATTCCATAAGATCATTGCGTGTTGGTGGGAGTTACTCCCTATCGTCTATCTTACTAAATGCGTTACAGTATTATACAAGTTTGGAGCACACACGGTCAAGGGGTGGTGAGTGTGATTCGGTCTCTCCACGTAACTTTTCTTTCTAGAATGTCACGTCATCTAGCCGTATCACACTCTATATTTGTATTGCATTAACCAGCAACGTCTTGTAAGTAGTGAGATAGCGATGTCTCTTACTGTGTCATTTTGTAAGTATCACTAAGCTCTATCGCCATAAGTCTGAAAAAAATCCTGATGTTCATGATCAAAATGGATATGTTCTAATTTTAGTTGTTTAGTGAGGAGCTTGCAGGCAATCATTCGTATTATTGTTTGCCATGGCACTCTGATCCACCACATAGCAGGTTGGATATGGGCTGATCAAAAAAGGTTTCATAGTGCTATTTTCCTTCCTCCACTTCTACTATCATACACCTTTTCTTTGGTTCTAAATTTAGCCGCTATAACAGTGGTTTTGGCTCAACTAGGTAGTGCGCAAAGAAAGATTGTGATACTATACTCCAGCGTGTGAGACAACCTCATTGTATGTTAGCTCTATGAGTACACAGCTGCTTATGATGCTCGTGTAAGTTAAACTTTTTTAAACACCAAGAGTATCCATAAGTGGTTATATAGAGTTGCGGTTGTAGCAAGGCATATAGATTTGCCATGCCTGGGATGACTAATTCCCTAGGTATATCAAATGTTGAAACAGGGTCAAACACTCGAAGTGTTTCCGTATTTTTTTTAATAATGATATGAAAGTACCAAGAGAAACATTGTTGTAAATCGTATAACTCTCTAGTTTGAAGTGTGTGTGTAAGTCCTGGGCAAGTGCCACGAGCAATATGACGAGTCAATGGGGATCTTTCTCGGATCAGTATGTAGACATAATTAGTGGCAATCTTGTTCTATGTAATAGATTAAGGGCTTATATGATGAATGTGTCTCGCGTTATGAGACACATGGAGAGGGAGAGGAAGAAGTCATTCACGAAAAAATGGATAACCAGTAGGTAAAAATTTATGAGAGTGAGCCGAGTAACCCCTCTAAACGCACGCGTGGGGACAAAATTGGACTTACGTTCTTATCTAATAAATGAAAACAACCCGGCCGATATTAAACTTACCTGCCGCTCCCTTAATGGAGAGAAAAGACTCAATAAGTGCTAATAAGAATACTGTAGCGAGCAGCGCTCGGTAGTAATCGGATAATCGGTTCCATAGCGTTGCTGATCCCACTTTGAGATGTTCACTTAGCGAAACAATAAGGTTGTATTCATTCTCTAACTCTCTCGGGGGCATGCTATTATTGAAGGAATGATCAAAATTGTTTGGAGTAATGTAGTGCTGACTGATAGGGATGTGTTCCGGTGCGGGATGTCGCTAAAGTAGGAGTCAAGAAGTTAAACATGATGGTGAAATGAACGACCACTCGTAGTCCTGTTTCAATTTTAATATACATGCTATTTGTTAATTAGGTTGAGATTCTTTTTTCATACTCATTAAATATTAAACCTGTCTCTAGAAGTGCTGAGACAGGTTTGATTGTATTACACTACAATAACGCAAATGATTTGAAATGTTCTCTACATAATGAAGAGTATGATCTTTTATCGTCGATCGATTTATTTTATTCTAGTAATGGTTGCAAGGGGAAAAAAAGAGGTCGCAAGATCATACACGGTGATCTGAACCAATCTGGGTAGTTGATTCAATTCTGATGTGAAACCTTCAGGACCACTTAGAGAGAAACTGAGGAGTAAATGCCAACAGTTTGAGACAGGAGGAGCAAGTGAATGGACATAAGCGTGAGAATAGGAAGCTCCTCGGGATTATAGATGTTGTGATGAGAAAGCGCGAAAGATCAACAATAGTCGGGAGGATATCTCTCATGTGAACTATCTTCAACAAGATGAAGTCAGTATTCTGTCTTCAGTAGAATGAAATCACCATAGTGGGAGTTCCATGGGCTTCATGTATTGGTTGACTTATTTTGTGGAAGTGCCTGCGGATGCAATGGTCTGTTGTGCGCCGACATGAATGTGAGAGGGGTCTGTCCAATGCCAGAGACCATGTGCTCGTTGTGCAAAGAACACTTTGAAGAATTATGCATAATATTAACAGTAATGAAGATGTGATTAGTTGAAGTGTTGTGGGGTTTGATGGCCGTACGCTGTTTGCAATCCTTACTAGTGTTCTCTCCAAATAGAAATGAAATATATTATTATTATTATGGTGATGAGGTTATTAGTAAGGAGGAGGGATGTCGCAGGTTTGGACCTCCCATCAATCTCCGT
>JABUQX010000995.1:0-20000 GCA_015478945.1 Trachelipus rathkii
GCCACCAAACATTAACTTATAAGAAAATATAAATTTTCAGTCATCTGAGAGGGAATAAGCATCAACATAAAATATATATATAATAATAATATATATAAATTAATATTAATTATAATAATAATTATTAATCTCTGAGACGCACATTGATAGCCTTATTTTAATCTATCACCAGTCTAACCACTTAAAAAACTTGCTCTCATGCATCACTTATACTACAATTTCGAACGTAGTCAGATTAATATTAATATATATTAATATAATATTATATATTTATAATATTTATATATATATATATTATAATATATATATTATATATATATATTATACTATAATATTATTAATATATTATTAATATATATAATATATACTATATATATATTTATAATTATTATATATATATATATTATATCATATAATATATATAATATTTAGAGAGAGTAAGAGAGAGAGAGTAAGAGAGAGAGATAGATAGATAAGAATACCACGTGGCCGATCCAACTAGAATCACGTGTCAGATTATATATATATATATATATTATATATTATATAAATTAATATAATATATATATCATATTATATATAAATAAATTATAATATATATATCTTATATATATATTATATATATATATATATATATTATATATATATATATTATTAATAATATTATATATATATATATATATATAATAATATATTATAATATCATTTAATTAATATATATATATATATATATTATTATTATATATATTATAAGTATAATTATATATATAATATATATATATATTACTATATTATATATATTAATATATTAATATATAGTCTTATTAGCGTTTATATGAGTATCCTTATATTATAATCTAGCTTATTGAGTTTCTCATAGGGAATTTGTTAATAAAGTATTCATACTTAAACATCTGAACTTATTAAGCACTTATATCACTACTAACAGATATTAGTCTTACATCACTCTCAGGATTTTCTTACTTACACTAATTTATTAATTATATACATACAGATTTTACTTATACATACTCACATCTAATGAAAAACCATACTATGATTCACATTTACACACACACTAACAATATTTACATACACTTGAAACACTCACGATTATATTACTCCACACAATTTACTTATATAACCATATCAGATTACATTTACACACATCCACTCAATTATATATATACACACTACAGATTTAACTTTCTACTACTTACTAAAGATTTAACTAACACTAACATCAGATTATATACTTACACATTTATATCATTATATAACATACACTACACATAGATTAATCCTTACAACTACTACAACAGTTTACGTTGTACTAGTAGACTCAACAACGCAGATGTTTTCGCATCACATTACACACACGAAAACACGAGATATACCATTTAACCACTATTCGGAAGTATATTTAGATATACTCATCACTTCAGTATGATAATAACATATATTTTGGTAATTGTTACCCAGATAAAAAGTAAACACAGGTATTTGATATTATAACACACACAGATTTACTTATCTTATCTCAGATATCTTTTCAACTTAACGAACAGTACACACAAGTTTAGTGTACTTATAATGCAACCTCTGATTTTTTTTAATATATACTTTGACTTATGTCTCTTCTATGTACTCTATAAAAGCAACTCAGATATTATAGTGTATATACGCACACACTTTTCAGCGTTTTACGCACAGACATATGACTCTATTCATCACAATAATATCACTATCATATAAGCATACATGGAAAAGGAATAACAAATTCGGGCTGGGAATGCTGGTCAATTTTAGTGCGGAAATGTTAAATAAAAAAAAAATATAAAAAAAAATAAAAAAATATATCTCAAAAACTACATGCTACAGGCGAAAGAAATAAAGCCTATTTTTGTAGAAATGAGTGAAGAATTTATTTTAGATTATAATGGTGAGTTTATTAAGATATAGAATAGAAAATTATTTCTTAATGAAATGAGAAATTTATTCCATGATTAGAGGCCTATTTGAGATCCTTTTATTGTTACTCGCTTAAATACAATAGACTCTTCTATTTAATTTGCTTTTCTCTCTACCTACAAGATTATACTACTTACACTTTTACACTTATCACACACAGATTTACTCTACAGGGTATACACACAGATTTACTTCTCTCGACAGCCGATGGCAGGTTATCGCGCGAGTACTTCTGCCTATCTGTGGACCTACGATGCGGTACGACTATAACTATCCACCACCACACACACTCACGGGGAGGGATCTCCGAACTCCGCTCTTTTTGGTATTTGGGTGTCGCACGGCGGGTTTCGTTTAAACTCAGACACTCGACTTCCTAATCGAGATACTGGAAACGTCTCCTGTGTTCCAGATCTACTGGTTACGGCATCAGAGCTCTACTTTTTACTTTATTTCATAATTAAACGTTTTATTAGAAAATTTAGAAGTGCGAGAAATATAAAAGTGGTAATTACACATTTTCCAATTCACGATGTCTATTATTGTGTTAACAAAAATATTTTATTTAACATATATTAATGCTCTTTAATACTTTTTTACTTTAATAAGAATACTTTCTTACAAATAAACCTATAAAATAAATATATAAATAAGCTCTGTATTAGTAAGAAGTAATTTTATATGATCCTCTATAGTTGTATTGGGATATTATAATCTCTTATATTATACTTTTTCCACTCTATATATTTACATAGATAGGCAGTGTACAATAATTGTTATTACTTTATACGCTGTAAGTTCAATATGTAATACGATCACCTTTATAGGGATGTAATTCATGTTATTTTTATATTTTTGTCATGTCTTCTCAGAGCACAATCCATAAGATTGTGGTGGAATATATTACGCTATAGACACTTTTGTTTGTGTATCTTTCCCTGTAGCTTGATTTTATGTATTTCTCGAGTTATATTGGATGTCTGAACTGTATAGGCTGTATACTATTCATGCTCTATAAATAGCCTACCTATAATATCATATTCTGCTTATATATATGTCTATATTTAACTTTCTTTGTCTATTTTAACTGCTTTTAACTCTTCAAAGTATTCATGATCTTATATTGCTTTATACTGTTTTACTTTCTGCTTTTTTGTTTTAATCATTTCTGCTTATAATACTGTTTACGAATCTAGAATATAACTTATATATAGTTTTTATATTTTTATAACTAAATATATTTTTATTAACATTCTCAATACTATTTAAAGCAGTAGAATCAGTAAATCAATTAGAAGGTGTTATTACTAACACCTATGAGAGATTTAAGTATAGTACTTTTTGTTTTACTGGTTTTTATACTTGCATTTATATAACTATCTATCTATTTATCAAATATCATTAACTCTCTGTTTTAAACACTTATACAGCTTTTAACATATACTGTACTTTATACTGCTTATTACAATTTGCCCATCTTTATTCCAAGAAATGGCAGGGATGATACCTATCATTATATATATATATTAACTATTAATAGTTTATTATTTTATTTTGTTATTTAATTATCTTTTTATTTATTTAATTCTTTTTATATCTATTTATTTTATTATTTTTATTATTTTTACTACTTTTATTATTTATGTATTTATTTATTTATGATCTTCATACTTTTTATCTTATTTACAATATACTATTTTTTTTATTTTGACTACTAATTAATCTTTAATTGTAATTATTTCTATTTTTATTATTATTATTATATAAATTTTGGTTTTAGAAATTAATGTTGTTTGACATTCTTTTCTAATCAAAAAATTCATAAGCTTCATATTTTTTATAACGTCATGAATTCTAAATCTCTCATTTTATATTATTCATTTTTTTCGTTGTTATTTTTTTTTATTCATTTTAAATAATTGTTATAATATTTATATTTTTATTAATTACTTTTATATTTATGATATTTTTTTTAACATTTTCTTATTGACTCTGTATATATCTCTATTATCGTTTCTATATTTTTGTAATATTATTTTTCTCAATTAGCTCAATTATATATACTTAGTGTTATATTATTACTTCATGCTATTTTAGGTTGTTATTTATTATTTAGTACCTCACATAACCACTCACACATACCCACATCACTTACACTTATAACCACTATTCACTATGTAGTTATACTTATATATATTACACAATTCCACTATTGACTAATTACACAGTATATAAATTATAGTAACTTACATTTCACTTATAACACACTCATTATATATATATCTATATATATATTATATATATATATATTATATATAATTAGCGGAGGGCCGGTATAGTGATTAAGCCGGATACCGGAATATCCGGCTGAAAGTAATAACGCGGGATACAACCGGATATCCCGGCCGAATATCCGGCATCTCTGTTACTAATATACCCCGTATATGGTAAACGGTAATAGAACAGGAATCCAGCATATTTTTCTGAAAAATATTCTAAGTCCGAAATCAATATACAATATTGTATTATACAGATTTTATAAGACAGATTTTGAAAACTTATTCACATATTTTATATTACGTATATATACATTATATACGAATTTTACTTTCAATCTCATACTACACAGATTTAATTTATAATCACACACACATCACATAATATATTATAAGTAATCATTATATAATACATATCGACACATCACTGAATTTATTTACACATTCTCTCGCGCACTTGAGGTAATTATTTCTCATAGAAAATATGAGTGGGTCCTGTCTTTCTACCATTCACATACAGACTTTACTTACACACACACAACACACACTGTATGTATGTATGATATATATATACTATACCAAGATTTATTACACATACCACAGATTTACTTACCTCACCGATTTACTTATCACATCTCACAACACTCAGAATTTTCTTTATTATATACTACAATTCAACATATACAGATTACTTACCCCGATTGTAACTATACAATCTAACAGATTTTACTTACATAGTCACTTACCACACACAGATTTAACTTACAACACTACTATACACATCACGCACACTTTCACTTATCACACAGTGGTCACATATACGGTAGAGCGATCGATAGAGTACTGATGGATACAACGGCATGGTTATCGATATACTATAGTTACTCAGGAATCTTAAGGAATCGTAAAATTACCTAGATATTGTCCCCTCCTTGAATAGAGGCCTGCCCGTGAGTGGTGGTTGTTGAATACTTTTATAATATTAAAACAAAAAGTAAAAATAATAACCGACACACACGCACACTCACTTACACACCCACACACGCCGTATTTGTCACTAACATATAACGTATTAATTTATTAAGCGACATGTTTAGTATGTTTTTTAATATCACCTGTAACTTTATTTGACTTACGGGCACTAGTTTCATAAATGTAATAGCATAAAAAATTTATTGTGTTACAGAAGTTATTTACTTAAGAACTTTACGTGAATATATATCAATTCTATTATATTCTTAGAACATAAAGAGAAATTTATCTATTAAGGTAAAAATGAGAATACTTTGTTCTATGTTTTAATAAATTTTAGGTTAACTCTTCGCAAGATTTTAAGATGACCTATAATATGATACGAAATTTTAGCATGAATGCTGTAGACTTAAGACATAAAAACATATATGTCTCGAATCGTCGATGACCGCGATGAAGGCTATAAATTCATGAAAATCAGTAAGTCATGCTCCCATGTAGATGCTTCATGTCGACTATGCTAACACTAAGATAATGCAACCAATGCAGGTTGGCTCTTCCTCACGGACAATTATTTTGTTCTTTTGATATTCAGTTCTTGTTCCACGTTAACTCATCTTTTAGCGATGTAATAAGTTACAATGTACCAACCGCGTCAATGTTACCAAAATAACGAAAATGAGATATTCTTACTCATGCTGCTACTCTCTAAAATCGTGAATGTTAATTTATAATAAATCATTCGTGATTGAAAGTGAATTAACATTTAGAGAAAATAAACACATTATTACGATCATAATCAATATTTATGGTACATTATTGTACGCATGTATATATTACGTTGTTATAATATCAATTATCGATGTACAAAATAAAATATTCACTCACAGTATGTAATCTTTAACTAAATGTGCGATCTTCTATATGGATATAATTGAATGTATCGATAGCATTTTGTATTACTCAACTTGGTCCACATCAAGCATAGACATCACACAATGCTGATCCCGTCGAACTCGTAGATACAACGGCATTAAGTAAACTGACCTGAATTACTCATGTAGGACATTGCGAGCCTTCTCTGGGAGCTCCAAGGCTTATTCATTGAACTCTTAGATGAATGACCACGTGACTTTTTGTCGCGTTGGAGTCGCATATTCTTAGGGCGCTTTTTATTATCGAAGGCGGCGAGATCATAAGAGTTTCAACTGCGCACGGTTATCTTTTTCTGTAAAATGCATTGGTGACAACCACAGACTACGTTAGCCTAAATTCTAGGCTAAATTGTAACTCGATAACAGAGTACATTTGTTTGATGATACCCAGGCGGATTTAAGCTAATACGCCAGGCTCAAAAGAGATTATAGTCCCATGGTGGAGTTAAGTCGTGGAGGTAACGCAGATAGGAACTCAGTAGAGGAATACATTGTGGTACTTTCGTTATTATAAATATTATATTGATCAACACTCGAATATCACTCTCGCGTAAAGGATTTGTCTGAGGGTAGGTATTGCCTTTGATCAGGTAAGAAGAAAATGTTGTTTGCCTTTCTTGTGAGTGGACGGAGTTAATCGTCTCTAATTATAGTGTATACAATTCTGACCTCTGGTTAGTGTGAATTGCTATCGATGAATTTATGATTATATTATTACGCTTTTTTTGCGGGTTTTTTATGTGGCGTTTATAGAAAAGGGCAATATGTTTTTTTTTCACATCAAGTCCTGGAGAACCAATGGGCCTCCGGTCTGATCATGAGTAGTGAGTAAATTACTAGGGTTTCTGGCATAGGTCAGAAGATTTCCTGCTGAGGTAGTTCGCTTCTAGAAGGAATTCCGGTAATCTTCTAATTTATATATAAAATTCATACTCGTTTTGGCTCTAAAAGCGTGGTGGGTATCGCACGCAACATATATTATCTATAGATTTGAGATTGTTTTATATATAAAAGTGGGGTTTTGTTTTTCCTAGTACGGCTGCAATTGTATTGAAGTATCCACGATTGTTCCCTCTTAAAATGTATACATACACCGTTATTGGTAAATCAGTGCGCTGGAAAAGATTTCATTCCAGTGGGAAAGTCAAGTAATGCAGCTAAGGTTAGTATGGGTTTCATTCTTCATTAAACAGAAAACCCGATGGAATATTGAAATTTCTCAGGATCGATGGCTACCTCAATTTAAGCAAGCTGTCTCTAAATCATGACAAGTACGCAAAGAGTTACTTCTGCTTTATTGAACAGAAATGTGTTTGCAGATTGCTTTCTTAACACAATGTTAATAAGCTTTTGGTCACTTAAGAAACTGGTTCACGTGCTCAAGTTACTGGGTCTTCATAATATATCGTGAGCTACCGAATGTGGCTAGATTATTTAGCAACTGTGCCAGCAACAAGACAGCGATAACAGCAACTTACTCTAGCATTTTTATAAACATCAAAACATAATCAGACATTGGAAGCTTAGGATATGTGAGGTAAGAATTTAATGGGATATTCACAACGGTATTTTGAACACTAATCATTTGGATTTTCCCTACAGCAGTCTTCACGGCGGAGCATAGATAGACAATTATGTCTATGGGAGGTAACGATATGGCGAGATCTATTTTACGAGCTCTCTAGAATGAAGGAGGGTAGATTGATGTATAATCTAGAATATACGCGTAATCCGCTGTTAATGGATCATTACATGTTATTTAGAATGTACGGGACACACACGCGACCTACGCATTTACGAAAACCCTGATCGACTCATGTATGTGAATCCGTAAGGGGGCGCTCATGTACATACGATCATGCTTGCATAGCTCTCTCTATAGGATACGTAAAATATAGAATTCTCCGTTATTCTGTACTATTGAAAACATTGGATAAGGAAATGTCAATTATGTATTGTAGCTCGGCAGGGTTGATCCCACGTAGTTGAGTGTAAATATATAACGTGAATATCTGTCAGCCGTGATTGCATGAGCTTTTCTACTGCTGCTCAGTTGCTAAGTTCTGAATGGACGTGTATGTATCTACGCGCAAGTCAAACACCTATATATTCATTCAGATATTGTAGTACTCACCTCGACTTGTGGTAATACACTGTTACGTGGATGTCTCACAGTCTTTGTAGAGCTCATGGTCTTAAAAATCATAAACACTAACGGTGGAAGTTAGAAAACCATCATGTGTGTCACACGTAGCGATATATTAATATTTAACTCAGACTATATTCCTAGTTTTATGATTATTAGGTTGTATTAAGCACATACTTTTATACCATATGTAATGCTGTTAGTTGTGGTAACACAATTTCTCCGTTAGCACTATAATTTAATTTATGCTACAAACGTGTTTAGTCATAATACTTTAATGTATCTACTTCTAATAATATGTTAATATCTAAAAGGGTAGATTGACTCATTTAGAGGTATATTCTTATAATTTAATAATATTAGTATTATGTTTATTAATATCATTAATTATATTATAAATACATTAATTATTAGTTGAATTTGCCTAATTATTGAAATTTAACTACTACTAATTATTATTTATAATATTGCTACTTGGCTATTTGTAGGCACATATGATTTATCTACGGATGGACGTCTGGTTGTTTACTTTATGGAGTACATATATTATATATAATTGCGTGAAACGAACAACCGTATCAAACTAATGTCGAGAGGAAGAGCCACCTCATTTTTAATGTGCATTTTTACAAAAGCCATAAAAAATATATCAATCCCCCATATATATATTATATATATATATACTACCTATTAACGTCACTTTATTATACGCTATATATATATATTTGATATGTGTCTCTTTTTATATATATGTATTATATTAGTGGTTAATTAATTCGCCAACCGGTACATAACTTACTCCAAAAAGATATATATATAAACAATTACTGTAGTACATATTAATGTAATTAGCTTTAAATTTCTATTAACATATTTGTTAAATTAATTCTCAACCATATATCTTGTCATCAATATCTTATTTCATCAGTTTCTAGAATGTATGTATCTTAAGTAAGTTTTAAATAAAAAGTTAGTAGCTGATGGTTGCTGGGGTCAGGAAACACTATTTACTCACCTCATTTCCTTTAAAGACCAAAACGCCAATACACACATAATTCCTCAGACGCCAGAAGTGCAAATATCGCAGGGCTATATTAGAATAATAAGGATTTGAACTGTGGGAGCACGCTCGCACGAAGAAACGTGTAATCTTTCCCTCTCTTATCATGATAAGTATTAAATGTTGATAATTATCCGATATCCAGTGTCATTGTTTATATTCAGTTATTTTAGTAAATATAATTTCTAATATATTAATTAACATTGATTATCGAAATTTAAAGAAGATATGATAAATTAAACAAGGAAGTAGTTATCACATGTATCTTGGTATAATAATTACTCATTTTACTCTAGGTATATTATAATAAGGCTTAAATCGCTACTGTGTTAATCAAAATAAAGGTATATATTATACCTAAATTTTAAGCCCTATATTTATATTAGGCACTATAGTAGTTTATTATATAGTAACCTATAATCTTTTATTTATACAGAAAAAATGAGTTACAGTTTATGAAATATATTTTGAACGCTGGTATTAAGGCCCTCATATAATATTATAATCGCCCCGTGGTTACGAAGAAACGGATTATCCAAAGTTTCAATAATTTAGGGCTATAAAAGTAAGACGCTTTACTTTCAAACCACATTTTACAGAAGAGAGGTCAAGCTGGTATACCGTCGGGAGGCGTGTAACGACGTTCGCGGGTTCTGTAAATGTAATATAAAATTTTCCTACGAGGTGTTGGGAGTTGTCATACTTAGGTACAATAGATACTAAATAAATAATTAAGGGATAAATTCCTAAAAGGTATTGTTAGGGAAAATACTTGTAAATAATTTTTATTTTTTTAGTACTTCATCGATGTTCTGTATATAAATTATATATATGTTTAAGTGATAATCATGTTATTTCTCTCAAATAATAATCTCTATAGAATGAGGGGAGAAATTTAATAATTAAAAATCATACATGTATATGTGTTAGGAGTAAAAGATGTAGTAACATATACTCTTTTGTCTAAATGTAGGTTTTGTGACTCTCGAGCTGTGAATCTGGGAAAAGGGGGGGTGTGAGATGAATGTAAAGCAGTAAGGGTGAGAAAGAACAGACGTTCTTGGTCACTACGCCTTTGGTGTACCCGAACGGGAGTGCTAAAAAAGGGAGGCCACCCCCTGATTTTACTGATTTTCTGATTTATTGCTTTAAGGTACGTAAATATATGTTAATAATAAAATTTCATAAATTTCTGTTACGCTAAAAGTTTATTTTAAAACGGGTATGTTAGTTAGGAAACGATGTTATAAAGCAAAAAGGTAATAACAGTCTAATAATAATTCTTTTGTTCCAACAGATAGGGGCTGAGGGACTCTATATTATAGAAAGTTTTAAGAAACTTTGAAGTATAAACTAATAAGTTATTAACTTCTGAATGAAAGATGAGGTCGAGATGGAGAGTTCGCTGTTTAATTAAAGACATAAAATGTTTTAATAACCTTATACGCTTATATGCTGGAGTGAGAGGGATAGATGTGCGTGTTGGGTGTGTAAGTGAAGGGTGCGTTGTGTGTGTCTTAGAGAGATGCTGCTAAGTGAGTGTGCGCTGTGTGTGTGTGTGTGTGGTGGTAAGTAAATCTGTGTGTGACTCTGTGCTGTGTGTGTGTAAGTAATCTGTGTGTGTGTAGTATATCTGTATGTGTGTATAAGTAAATATGTGTGTGTCAGTGTAAGTACATCTGTGTGAGTGTAAGTAAATTTTTTCTTGTAAGTAATCTGTGTGTGTGTGTGTGTGTGTAGTAAATCTGTGGTGAGTGTAAGTAAATCGTGTGAGTGTTAAGTAAATCGTGTGTGTGTGTGTGTGGTGTGTGTGTGTGTGTAAGTAAATCTGTGTGTGAGTGTAAGTTAATCTGTGTGTGAGTGTAAAGTAAATCTGTGTCAAGTAAATCTGTGTGTGTGTATAAGTGTAAATGTAGTGTCTATGGGTAAATGTAAGTGGCATAGTGAATGTGTGTATAAGTCTCATGGTGAATGTGTGTATAAGTGTAAAGGTAAGTGTAGTGTGTAGGTGTGTGTGTGCCTTCTAAATAATAATAACAAAATAGGGCATGAAGTAAAAATAACACTAAGTATAATAAACAAGCTGAAACAACTAATAAAAATAAAATAATATATCAGAGTAATATAATAACTGCCATCATAGAAGATAGACACTGGAAGAATAAGAGTGAATAAAAAAAAAAAGATAATTAAACAATAACTTTTAATAAAAGCTTAAAGGGATTAAAATATAAATGAGTATGTATATAGAAATTATTAAAGGAAATAAAAAAAATCAACAACGATAAATAAAACTAAACTAAAATAAAATACATATAGTAAAAGCTAAAAATAATATAAATTTCAATTTTAATTAAAAAATGAGTACTTAAAACATAAAAATAACAAAGTATTAAACAAAATAAAATAATAAATAATAAAGTAAAATAATAAAGAATCAAAATAATAAAGAATAAAAAAGAATAAAATAGAGTCTTATGTAATATCAAACAAACTAAATGAAAGGACAGTAATGCTTCATTACTCAAAATTATATCTGAGCTCCTTCAAGCAGTAAAGCCGAAAGCTTCAAACGCATGTTTAAAGCAGATAGTTAAGCATGGCAGTAAAAGCAGATAGTTAAGCAGTAAACAGAGAGTTAAAAGCAGTAAAGCAGATAGTTTAAAGCAGTAAAACAGTAAAACAAAGCATACTAATCCTAGGTGTTTAGTATAACTCTATTGAATTATATATTTTAACAATTGTGTCTAATTAATGTGTTATTAATAAATATATGAAGTTAAAGCAGTAAAACATGTGAGTTAAAAACAGTAAAGCAGAAAGTTAAAACAGTAATAAGCAGAAAGTTAAACAGTAAAGCAAGATAGTTTTAATAATTGCAATGAGTTCAAATAGCAGATGATTTAATAGGATCTCAGTTTATATGAGAGTAGTTAAATAGGTTATAATGCATATACCATTTAAGATCAGCCGAAGAACAACACCACACTTAAACTAAGCAGTTTAATTTGCACAGGAGTTTTATTAAGCAAGTGAGAACTAGTAAAAACAAAGAGCATACTATTGTTTCTCTCCCTCTAGGTGATATGGTACACTCTTATTGATTCTACTGATTTTATTCTTGGCTTGTTAAGTATTGTTCATTGTTAATTGGTTTTATTATGTATAATTTATTTATCGCATAAAGTATCCTTTAAATTCATTAACAGTTGTATTTACTCAGTGAGTTACACTTTCGTGTGTTTTTCTCTTCTTTTACATAACTTATTTATATAATAATATAATTAAATAACTATCGATGAATAATTTAGCATCATACTGAAGAATAAAAGATCCAATAAATGTTAATGTTAAATATCTGTCAAATAAATAGGTCTGTAGAGTTAACGTTTTTATGTTCCACGAACATGCTTTTTTTAATAAAGAATGTTTAAGTATGAAATAAAATGAATTGTGTACAGTAAATCTCGTAGATGTTGGATTTTATAGCAAAATCTGTGTGTTAGTGTATCGAGTAAATCCTGTGGGTGTGAGTGTGGTGTGTGTGTAACGCTAATGTTGTTAAAGTTTATTTAGAGATAAATATATCTTGTGATATTATGTTTTAATATTTTTCGCTCGATTGAATTACAGTATCAATCTGTGTGTGTAAGTAAATTTGTGTGTGGAGGTAAGTTCATGATTCATCAGTAAATGTTAATCAAGTTGTTGTAGTTGTGGTAGTCTGGTAGTGTGGTAGTTATGGTTGTGTGATGGCAATGTAGTGAACCTGAAATAATGTGTAAGTAAGATTGTGAAAGTAATCTGTAGTGAGTGTTAAAGTAAATTCTGTGTGTGAGTAGTAATCTGTGTGAGTGTAAGTAAGTCTTGTGTGTTCAAGTAAATCTGTGTGTGATGTAAGTAATTGTTTGTGATAGTACAGAGAAGGTCTCTCGTCGTGTGCCTGTTTCCGTGGTGTGGTAGACATCTGGTGAGTCGTAAGTTAAGTAAATCCTGTTGTATGTAGATGTAATAATATAATATCTGATGTGTGTCAGTTTAAATCTGTGTGTGTGTGTGTGTGTGTTAAGTATAAATCTGATGTGTTGAGATAAGTAATCTGTGTAGAGTGTAAGTACCATTGTGTGTGTGTGATAATGATAATAATGATGATAAGTAAATATGTAGTTGAGTGAATAGTATAATATCTTGTGTGAGTAATGATATAATATCTGTGTGAGTGTAAGTTAAATTCTGTGTGTGTAAGTATATCTGTTGTGTGGGCGTAAGTAAATCTGTGTGAGTGTAAGTAAATCATTGTGAGTGTGTAGTAAGTAATGATAGTCCCGTAAATCTGTGTGAGTGTACGTAATTATCATTGTGTTGTGAGATAATAATCTGTGTGTGGTAATTAATAATCTGTTGTTGTGTAAGTTACATCTTAGTGTGATGAGTATACAATCTGTGTGAGGAAGTAAATCTATGATGTGTGATGTGTATAAGTAAATTGTGTAAAGTAATCTGTGTGAGTGTATAGTAATCTTAGTGTGTGAGTAAGTTAAAATATCTTGTAGTATAGTGGTATATAGTATAGTAGTGTATGATGGAGTTAGAAAATCTGTGTTGTTGTAAGTATAATCTGATGGTGTTGAGTGTAAATTAAATTCTGTGTGAGTGTAAGTAATCTGTGTGTGTTGTGTGTAAGTAAATGTGTATAAGTAATAATTCATGTGTTGAAGTTGTATAAGTAAATTCTTGTGTGTGAGTTAATAGGAGTTAAATTAATAATACGTCGGGTGTTAAAGTAAATCTTGTTGTGTTGTAAGTGTTATAGTGTCAATATAAGTGTGTATATGATAGGACTTCTATATTAATATCTCATTGAATCTTCTATATATTACTATTATATCACTGGCCAACAAAGATAAACTCATTATAGCTATTATCTTATATATGATATATATATTTATATATATATATATATATATATATATAATATATATATTATAATATTATAAATATTATATATATTATATTAATATTATATTATATATATATATATTAATATATATTATATATATATTATATTAATATATAGATATTAATATATAATATATTGTTATTATATAGTATAGTGATAGTATCATTTATTAGACTTCATCAGTATTGATATTTATCTATATGTGTGAATTTTCGGCTAAGTGATAGTTTACTTAGATTTTTCATTACTATTATCTACTTTACTCTTATATTTCTATCATCTCTCATTCTCACACTTATCTGACATTATTACCATGTTCTCTGTAAAAACATTTAGGTGGCAAGAGGTCTCACAATAGTTATTGCAGGCACAATAGCCATCTTTAATAATAAATTGTTGTATCCTTGTCTGATTTTGTATATGATTATATTATTATATACTTTTAAATATTGTCGTATGAATTATGCAATAGCGGAATGTTTTCTCATATAATAGATCTATTTATATATATATATTATATATATACCGGACAATATTTATTAATTTCTTCATATTATTATCGCCTATTTAGAGAACTATACCTATATAAATAAAATAAATGTGGTAATTCATGATGGAATCGTATAAATATATTATGTACCTACTCTAATTTATACATACGTAGTGTACGACGCTCAATTCGGATGATTTGTCATGATATGGTTGGTTAAGTGGGTTGATCTCGGAAGAGTAAAAAGCCACATGGTGCTTCTCGAGATTATTATATTTATTATTTTATTATTTTAACATTCATTTCTCGGCATACTAAAATTTTCAACGTATTTTATGTAAAAATTTTGAATATATATAATTTTTATTGCACTCTCATTAATTCATGGTTATTTTTAATTATAAGTTATTTTGTAAATATAATGTTATTAATTCTTATCTATAAATCTAAGTAAAAATAAAAGGCTTTAAAATACTATTATTATTAATTATGATAAAAAGTTATGGAAATCAACAATTTATTCTTTTTACTTTTTATATATATACATATATATTATTTTATCTATATAATAATCTGAAGGTTATAGATGAATATTATATTTTATACTATACAGTTAGTCACTATATAACTATATATAAAACTATTGTCAGATAAAAATTTAATGAGACAGTAAACATAAATATAGATTATATAGGTTATTAATAATTAATAGGAGTAATAGTATTAAACCATTTTATATCATATAGTTTGAGATAAATTCATTTAGATTTTAAATTTTTGATGATAATTTAGGTATTAATTATGAGTTATATCTATTTGATACAGGTACGTGAACAAGTATAAAACTTAGTATAGGTATTATTTGAGGTTGTAATACCTTTGTTATTATCTATTTTCCAGTAGCAGTATTATTATTTTATCATAGGTTCTGGTATGGATTGTTTATATAATAAATATATTTTTTTTTATTTTTATTGAATAATAGTGAATGAATTAAAATTATTTTTGTTAATAGGGTAATAGATGAGAATTGAGAATGTTAATTGGGACTACATGTATTATTGTTAACTATTAGTGTGGGAATTAGTTTACATGAGTTTATATATTTAGTTCAGTAATAGCATGTAGTTTATTTGTAAAATATCTATTGATTAGTTTCTTATTTATTTAATATAGTTGTTAGAGGTTTTTCTCATCAATATCTGAATTATTGATAATTTGTAATTGATATTACTTTGCCATAACGTTATGTAGGGTGAGAAGTTGTCTTTATGGTGTTAGGTGTAAATATTAAGTTAAGATTCTATATATATAGTTAGTAAGGCTCGTGTCCTACTTCTATTGTGATTTTGATAATACTTATTAGTTTTTATGAACATTTTGTGTTATACTAGATAATATTCTTATTAGTGTATTGAATTATAATGCAGGAAAAGAGCGGATTATCTCTCTCTCTCTACTCATCTCTTCACTTGTCTTCTTCACTCTCTCTCTCTATTCACATTCTCTATCTACTCTCTATATATATATATATATAATATATTGAGTATTATATATAGTATTAATATTATATTTTATGATATATTATTATTATATATATTATATTAATTAATATTTTTGTATATATATAGATATTTATATTATATGATTAAATAATTTATATAATAATAATTATATAAGGTATTTTATATATATAAGGTTGGGAGTATGACTATGATAATCATGAGGTGTTGGTGAGGCGTGTTATTCTCTTATGCTTCACTCGTTCGGGCGGGATACGGCGGAATAATGCGTCTGTTTCGGGCGCACGCGCCGCGGCGAAATTTGCGCTCTGCGGGTTGTCATCCTGCGGTTGCCGAGGTTTGAAACAAAGGTTCACGCGGGCGGGAACCGACGGTTAAACTAAGGTTAAGACATTAAAAATGGCTTTGCCCTAAAGACCACATCAAATCACCGTGGGCCAAAAATGACCACTGATCGAAAAAATATAGGGTGGGTATAGTAATATACGGTGCTAACGTCATAACCGTTTGGAGCATACCCTTATCTTCACGAAGGGTTAGCCAAAAATTTAGGTTATGCATGAAAAATTACGATAGTTTGCAGAAAATTAGGGGTGCCAGAAATTATTAAGAGGTAGAGGCCAACAAATTTAAGGGGATTAACCGATAAATATACGGTGGAGCCAAAAATGACCCATGGAAGATCAAAGGTGGTCGAAAAAAAGTTTAGGGGGGTGAGGTTTTTAGGGTGGGTAGTGTTGTGGGTGGTGTGCGTGATTTTATTTGAGGGTGAGGTGGGTTATATTTTTGTTGGTGATGAGATAGTTTTGCATTGGATGGGGTTTTTTGATGGGTGTGGTTTTTGGAATGGGTGGGTTTTTCGTAATAGGTTGTTGTGATTTTCAGGTTGTCCAATATAGCTTCCTTACTACTGTCATGCATTAATTTTAGCACTGTATATATTAACTGTTTTCATATGATATTTTATGGAGAAATGTATAATATTTTACCCAATTTACTTTATTTTCTTTTGTCTTATACTATATATTATATTATATATATATATCTATATATATATATATTATATTATATTATATATTATATATATATACATATATATTAATTATTATATTATATTATATATATATTTATATATTATTAAATATATATATATATATATTTATCAAATTATGCTTTTGAATATATCCTCCTATAACTCAATGGGAAGATCACTACTAGGTATCAGAGAGTGGGCTCGTGGTCAAATTTCACATGAGTAATCGGCACGTCAAAATAATTACTTACGTAGCTACGGTATTATTAAACAATATATAGTAATATTCACTGTTACCGCTGATATAACTCGGTAATTAGTATATAATATATAATATAAACTTGGTATATAATACCTAGTATAAGGCTGGGATACCACTATATATGTGATATTAATAAGTTTAGCATAGGTTATATATATATATATATTTTATATACTACGTATGATAACAAAACCAATATATTATATTAAACCCTTAAATATATATAATATTATATATTATATAATATAATATATAATATTAATTATATATAATCTATATATTATATATATATATCTAATTATATATAATATTATTATATATATATATATATATATATACTATATATATATTATATATATATATATATTAATATATATATATATATATTTTATATAATATATAATATTATATTTATATATATATATATATTAAATATATATATTATATTTATAATATATTATATATTTAATAATATTATATATTTTATATATATTATATATATATTATAAATATATATTATATGGTTAAGATAATATTTATATTTACGATATTATTCATACATATACAATTAGTAATTCCATATTAAAAACTCTAATTAAATTAGCTACATTATATATAACGTATAATAACTTTACGTGATAATTAACTATATTGCTTGTTTTATATTAGCGACAAGGACACTCAGAGAATGATTAGGTTCTCACTATATGAAATGCTTCACTCGCGCACTTCGCTATCACAATATCTAACATTTGAATTTCAATTATCTTACATCACTCGAAAAAGAATTTTAGTAGAATTGTTTAGGTTATTTAAATGAAAATAACGATATCTGACAATTTAACACGTAATAAATCCAAAAATACAATAATAACAGATATATAATTAAAACAAACAAAAATAATAAATAATATAATATTTAATCTATAACATACATAATAATGAAGAATCGTCATTATTAACTAAACTAAAAGTCGACAAAGGAAGATACAATATCCCAATTTAGTAATTTGGAATTGAGATGCTGGTCTGCAGTAGGACAAATGCTACAAGTCAGCTCGAGGAATGATCATAGAGCAATGTGCGTACTTCTAAGACATCTAGGTTGGGAAGATCAATATATTTTAAATGGGATTGAATTGATATTAAATAAGTCGGTATACATAGAGCTGATTCAAGATTAGCATAAAATTCATTAATTATTAATTATTATTTGTATATTATATAATTAATAATATCATTATATATTTACTTTTGGAAGAATAATAAATTTAATAGGGATTATTTAAAAAAAAATGACTGCTATCTATTAGAGTCGTCAGGCACTCCAAGTTGCCTAGCCTTTAGAAGGTGACGGCACTTAATTTTATTTATATTTGTTACTCTTAAGAAGTATACTATTGAACCGAGGTATCTACTATTCAAAGGTAGTATAGAATAGATAAATTGATAGCCAGGATCTTTAAAAGCTAGCCGTTACGAACGCAATCATTATATACTTTATATCTTATATTTATATAAATATATTTTGTACTTTTTTTATTATTTTCTATTTTTTTTTATTTTTATAATATTAAATACTTAGTATATATATATATATAAGTAATATATATATATATCTATATATATATAATATATACTAATCTATATATTTTTATATATATATTATATATATATATTATATACTACTATACATAGGTTACTATTAATAATATATATATTGTATCTAAAATGAAATTTTTTAGGTCGGTATATATTAGGATATAGGTATAATTAATTATATATATATAAGTTATTACAGGTTATCTACTAACTAATTATATATATACCTATATACTCTAATCTCAGCAGCTATCTATACGCTATATTTATTATAATATATAATATCCTAATTACGTATGGGATAACTATATCCGGGTGTATGAGTATAACTTATAATCTTACCGCTCTTACTATCTTCACGTATATATATATAGTATATGATATTTATATATATATAGTATAATAATTATGCTGACTTTTTAATATGTTTTAGGCTCACTAAGGCAAGTAGGCGTTGCCTTCTTTCCTAGCCCCAAAAGTCCGCCACGCTTCGATGGACTTTTTTATTTACTTGGTTAGGTTAAGTTGGATAAGGTGATGTGTGTGACGAGGACAATGTGCTGGAGGTTAGTTAGTTAGGGATAGGTCAGGTTATGCTGGTTAGATTAACTAACGATGCATGCGAACAGCGAAGAGGGGAAGAGTGGATAAAATTAACAGCGCCTGATGTGCTCGTATAGATATCTCGGTATATTTATATATCATGACTTATACGTATATAAAATATATACTATTTATTATTGAGTAAAATTTTGGGTAGTATATGAGTA
>JABUQX010000995.1:25000-30000 GCA_015478945.1 Trachelipus rathkii
ATAGATAGTAATAACATGAAGATTCTCTCTCTCTCTCCTCTCCTCTCTCTCTCTCTCTCTCTTCTCTTTCTTCTCTCTCTTTCTCTCTCTCTCTCTCTCTCTCTCTCTCATCTCTCTCTTCTCTCTCCTCTCTATCTCTCTCTCTCTCTCTCTCTCTCTCTCTCTCTTCTCTCTTTTGCTTTGGCTTTGAGAAGTTGAATAATTGTCAATGTAAAGTAACAATATAATATATATATATATATATATCTATATATATATATAATATATATATAATTATATATTATATATAATTATATAATATAATTATTTTAAAATATATATATATATATATATATAATATATATATATATATAAATATATATAATATATATATATATATAATATATATATATATATATATATATATATATATATATATGATATATATATATTATATATACTCATATATATATATATATTATATATAATATATCATATAATATATATATATATATATAATATATATATATAAAAGTTCTAGGATAGTTAATTTACTAAATCTGTCAAATAAACTGCTAGGTACACTACATACCTTTATATCGTGATTGCAACAACTATAGAGGAATGTCGTTGCTTACGCATGCAAGTGTAGTATATGAGAGGATATTGGAAAAATGACTGAGGGAGATAGTGGAGAATGAAGTAAATGAAGCACAACTTGGATTTAGACCAGGAAGAGGAACAACTGATCTGATTTTCTGCTTGAAGATGATAATTGAGAAAAACTGGGAGTGGGGAAGAGACATTTATGTATCTTTTATCGATTTAGAGAAAGCTTTTGAGACGGTGCCTAAGGAAAAGCTATGGGAACGATACGTGACCCATACTACGAAAAAGATCGAAAGTTAATTAGGGTAATAGAAAGAATGTACATGGGAATAAAAGTGGTTAGTACATCAAATGGGTTGGAGAATGATTTGAAGTGGAGATGGGAGTTAGACAAGGCGGTGCGCTCTCCCCACTACATTTTGTCATGTATATGGATAAATGTATAAGAAGAATGGCGATGGAGGAGGAAGAGGAGATGGCTATGGTATATGATGATAATATAGCGATAGTGACGAAAGATAAGGAGACATTTCAAAGGGTGATGACAAGATGGTCGGAAGTGCTACGGGAAGAGGGGATGAATATGAACAAAGAGAAGACAGAGGTGATGACGATTTCGAGGGAGAGGGAGAGATGTGATATCCAGGTGGATGGGAACGTGTTGCGAGATACAGAAAGCTTCAGCTACCTGGGAGTGACGGTGAATTCGGAGGGGGAGATGACACAGGAGATCGAGGGAAAGATCGAGAAATTTTCGAGAGGACTGAGGTAGCTGTACCCAATATTGAAGAATAGGCATGTGCCAAGAAAGGTGAAGGTGCTCATTTATACCACGATGTTGAGAACGACACTGATGTACGGAGCGGAGGAGTGGACTCTGACCACCAAAACCAGAAGTAGGGTGGAGGTGGCGGAGATGAAGGTGTTAAGACTGATAGTCGGAGAAAGTAGATGGGAGAGGAGAAGAAGAAATGTGGAGATTAGGCGCGAGCTGGAGGTGGAGTCTGTTCTGGATCTGGTGGGAAAACAGCAGTTGAGATGGTAAGGACATGTTAGAAGAATGGAAGATGAGAGGTACCCGACAAAATGTTACGCTATACGTCCGGCGGGAAGAAGACCAAGGAAGAGATGGGTAGATGGAGTTGTGGCAGCTGCAATGAAGAGAGGACGAAACCTCGAACAGGTGGAGGAAGAGGAGATGTACTGAGACAGGACGGCATGGAGGGGCATCGTAAGTGACAGGGTACAGCCCTTTAATACGCGCTTGGTGAGAAAGGTAATATATATATATTATATATATCTAATATATATATATATACTATATATAATATATTATATATATATATAAGCTATATATAACTATTATAAATATATATATACTATATATATATATAATAATATATATATATATATATCATATATATATATATATCATATATTATATATATTATATATATATTATAAGTAAAATTTGAGATTTTAAGAAATAATTATATTTTTCTTTATTAAAATTGATAAGAAAATGATTTTTATATAGTTATTTTACAACTAAATTATCAAAGAAATTAGTTTTAAATGTACCCTTGAAAGTTCGTCGGTATTTTCATGAACCGTCTTCTAAATTAATATAATAAAAAAAATTTCGGAGAAAAAACATAATAAACCATCTGCTACACTCAAAATAAATAAAATACAATAGAAAAAAACTATAAAATAAATGAAAAACCTACCCCCGTCAAGAAAGGGTTAAAAAAAAGAAAGATAAATGTCAGAATTGGGCCGAACAGCGAAACAGAAAATGTGTAAGGAAAGGGATTGATAGAAAGATCGTACAATGGCCGTCAAGGATAGAGGAGCACCATGAAGGTTAATATCCAGTGTATTGGCTAATGAAGGAATAGAACTGAACCGCGAGATGGTAAACAAAAGGCCTCTGGAGGCGGGACTAAAAGCCTATCGTCCCAGAAAGAAACCCAGACTATCTAATGCTATGGTGGAATCTTGGTACACGTAGGCCAAAAAACATACCAACTGAATTTCTGATCACTGGGTGAAGGTAAATACAATTAATTATTATTTATTTTTCGCAGTTACATAATAAAAAGTCAGTTCTATAGCCATATTGTAATATCTAAGCTTTACAGTGTAATAAATCTATGGTAATGTCTGAACACCAATTTCTCATTGCACAGATTTGAATTAGTGGTAGACTTATATTTGATGTTTCTCTTTAAGGTTGTGTTATCTGACGAATCTACTATAGATGTACTCGACGGTCCCATTCAAACAGTGGGAAGACGATCTGGAGAAGAATTTCTTCCACAATGCATTAAGAAAGCCGTTAAATTTCCCCAGAAAATTATGATGTAGGGAGCAATATCTATCCATGGAACAAACAGTTTACATGTTGTTAAGCACTATAAACAATGCTAAATATATTAAGGCCATAGAAACTCTTCTTCTACCTCAAATAAGGGATTACTTTGATGATTCACAATGGATATTTCAGGAAGACTCTGCCCCATGTCACACGGTGAAGGCGGTTAATTAAGGCATGGTTTCAAACAAAGGGTGTCACAATACTCCCATGGCCAGGTATCTCACCTGATATGAACCCAATTGAAAGTTTATGGGCAAGGCTAAAAGATGAAATTCATCAAGTGACAATAACAAACAAATCTCGGCTAATAGAACGCCTACTATACGTATAGTTTCATTCACGAAATATCAGAGAATTCTGCATAAGTAGTATAAGTCAGATACCTAAACGTGTTAAAGCTCTTCTGGCAGCTAAGGGTGGGCAGACTAGGTATTAGATATGCAAATGCATGTAATAAACCTCAAATAAAGTTATATAATGGCATTTACATATCTTTAAATATCCATTAATACACAAAAAACGTAGAATTTTCAAAAATCCATAATAATTTTTCTACTACCGTATATATAATCACGAAGGAATGGGAAGAGAAAACAAATTCAGGAAATATCATTAAAATAAACATTGTTAAAGAATACCTGGTAACTGGTTGCTATGGCAACGCAACAATTTTTATAATAGTTGCCAAAATAATTTAATATGGTTAAAATATTTGAAAAGAAAACATTAAAGGAACGTTTTTCTCCAACTGCACATCCATACAGATAGATTCTATAAAGCTAATAACTGACGGGTAATGAGAAAAACATTTACATCGCAAAGAATAAATAACTTTTTTAATTCATCAAGGCCGACTTGCATGTTTCTTCTCACCCATTTTATAGCTAGATAGGTACTAGCAAAATGATAGTTGAAATCACTGAGAGAAATATATGCATCGTAACAGAACAAAAAAAAAACTTTTAACAAAACACACGAGAACGTTTCTAATCATCTACATAGCGAGACATTCAGTCAAACTAATAGTTGACAGATAAATAATGGAAAAACATCTATATCTCAAACGAATAGAGAATCTTTCTTTTAACAAGCCTTAAGAGCATGTTACTTAACACCCTTCGTATAGTCAGGTTTTCATTTAACAATCCAGAAAGCATATATGAATTCAGTACCTTATGTTCTTACAAACAGATGAAAGAAAACCGACAGTTAATTTAGTTTTTAATATTTTATGATCGATTTCTATTAAGATAGTAGTCTATTATTAATATAAAGATTTATTAATTAAAATCCGTGGAAGAAATAAAAAACTGTGTTGAGCAGGATATATTTATTTTCATTTCATATCACAATGATAAAAAGTTTTTATTAAGAATTATTTTAAACTTTTTTTCTGGTACTCAAAGAATCCTATTAGTATAATAATAATGAACTAAAATTAGATTTTGGAAATTATTATTATTATTATTATTATTATTATTATTATTATTATTATTATTATTATTATTATTATTATTATTATTATTATTATTATTATTATTATTATTATTATTATTATTATTATTATTATTATTATTATTATTATTATTATTATTATTATTATTATTATTATTATTATTATTATTATTATTATTATTAGGTAAATCAAATTTTAAACAATACTTCTAATTCAAAAGAAAACAGCACTAACGTCCGAGGCCGCCAAGAAGACCACGAAGAATATCTGCTCCTCCAGCACCAGCACTTGCTTTGGCTCCTCCACCTACTCCAAGTGAACCTAATAAGTTTCCAACAAGAGGAAGATTACCTGTCAGTCCTCCAACTTGTTGAAGTAATCCTCCTGTCAAACCACCTACTAATGGAAGGTTTTGGAGAGTTGCTTCGAGATCAAGACCTCCTGAAGCTTGACCACCTCCTTCACCTCCCAGTCCGAGTGACTTAGTTAAGCCTCCAACAATAGGTAGATTACCTGTCAGTCCTCCAACTTGTTTAAGTAATCCTCCTGTCAAACCACCTACTAATGGAAGGTTTT
>JABUQX010000995.1:35000-47500 GCA_015478945.1 Trachelipus rathkii
ACCCCCAAAGGCCCTTGGCGCCACCGCACCGCTTACATCAGTAATTCTTTCGCTTTTGCCTTTCTCGATATTCTAATTCTCAGCTACCTTTCTGACTATCACATTTTCGATCCTATGCTAGAAACCGCAGGCCGAACTATGGTCTTCAAGGGGTCAATTGTGTATATATATATACATATACCCGCTTTCTGGCATCCCTACGGAGAAAAGGTGAGCAGTACGAGTTGCGCCAGCCAACCGTCGTAACGTGCCTTCCCCCCATAGTTTGGCCATCCCTTTGAACCCCCCTTAAGGTTATGCTTAGCCCCCTCTTTATGTTTTGCCTGATATTTAACGGTCTTGGCCTTGATATTCGCGTCTTGGCCTTGATATTTCGGTCTTTGGCCTGATTATGGTTCGCCTTATACCGATCAAGGCCTGAAATATGACCTTATCATAAAAGTTCGTGAGGATTAAGTTGAGATTAAGTTCGCAGCTGTGACTAATAGAGGTGAAGGTACCGTGTTGACGCCTTTGAGAGGTGTAAACATGGAATTCTTAAAGAGTAGGTTATGGTTCTGTGAGTGGTGGACAAGTCTCGTATGTGAATGTATTAGTCTTAGTTGTAGGATGAGTAGAACTGTGGGTCCCTTACATGGAGGTCACTGTAACCGGATAGCGCTGAGCTCCTAACTTGATTTCAATAAGTTATGAGGTAATTAGTTATGCCTACTCTGTGCGACAAATCCAAAAAAGTTGATACCTTACATCTTTAACCACTGACAGCGCATATCAACAGAAAACCACACACGACGTGATGACGACTTATACACACATTTTACACTATGACACTTACACGTACCTATAGAAAACTTACAGAAACCATAGACACTTATAACGTACAACACAGCGACAACACTACTCGTGGTAAATGGAGCCACTAGTGGAATTACGCAAGCTGGCCATGGACAGCGCTACGACATTTCTACCATATCTATTGTGGATGGACGTAAAAGGATCTACAGGACCCTTGTAACAGCTTACGTTAAGAGGCTCACACAGATTATACAATCACACATCACAAAACACTAAGAACACAGCGAGCACGAGCACATCCTAGGAGCGACACCTCATGCGTACACCAAATTCACATCGAGTACTCGGGGCTCAAAAACTATATAAAAAGTTTCCTCCTCGTAAGCTGTTTTATTTTTGTGAATCATCATATTTGGGGCTCGACAAAAAATGCCTCTAGCTTTTGTGAACTCATCTTTTGTACTAGAAAAAAGATGGGAGGAGGAGGACGCTAAGAAGTATGGGTGGCCATCTCATTAGATATGTATATCCTAATTTAAAAGGTTTCTCCTCTGATTTTAAACATTTACCTGGTAAATTTGACGCTTGTTAATTAAGTATATTGAAAAATTTTCGAAAAAATGGCGAATAACATTAATATAAAACTCCAAAAAATTCACTCAAAGAAGTGTTTAATGAACTCAAACCAATTATTTATATTTAGTCTCTATTTATTCAAACCTACTGAAACACATTGTTAAAAAATGTATAAAAACCTTCAACCAACAATTATTCATCAAATCTTGCTCGATTCATTCCTAGACATTCTTCTGCTTGCTCTTCCTGACCTCTAATGAATCCTTCTCGTCTCATAAGTAATTATAACTTTGCCAGAAGCCTGCTTTACTTGTTTCACACACCTTCTCTAGACTGTCCATGACAATGGCCACTTTGGAACTTTGCTTTTGGCTCTTCAACAAACATTACTTATTTCGCGATAATTTAAGTTTACAAGTAAGTGGAGGTTCATATACTTTTTCTGACCAGTCTATCAGTTCCAAAAAGGAAGTTGCATTTGGATTTACTGCAAGTGTTTTCCTAGGCCAAAAAAAAAGGGAAGTAGGTCCGGTCGCCTGGGTATCATCATCTTCATTCCTTAATTTCCAATTATCTTCTACCTTCCTGCCTTCCTATTATTCTGTTTCTTCCAGAGCATAAAAAAGGATATAAAGCCCATTTCACAAATGGAACCACGATGAAACGTGGCGATTGTTTGCAAATTAATATCTGCTACTGCCTTCTTCTGAGATTTTGGAGCTTTCAATTGAATATAAAGAATGTAGTGAGCCCTTCACCCAAGAAGAATTTCGATTTTGATTGTAAACAGCTAAGGAGATAGTAACGCAACACAATGATTTTCCTCCATAAGCAGAGTTTGTTACTCCCTTACGAAAGTTGTTTGCCTTTAAGACCCATGTTTTTGAAACCGCATTTGCGACAAAATCCTCATCTGCAGTGCTGTTAAACCCACATGAGTGTTGGACTTACAGGACCCAATTTCTAATACAATGCCAGATCAGTTTTGGAAAAACGCCTGTCTATGCCTGAATTATATCCTGTAACCATTGGCCTGATCTGCAGAGAGATCTTTGACAACAGTGTTGTCACTCCCAATGGAACCCAAGGCTTCTGAAAAGTTTCTGACAAGTGATGGATTGAGTTTCTAGTTTCTGGTTGCAAGTATTCAAGCATTATTGCCAAAATCTTTTACCACTCAACTTATTTATTAGACAGGGTTTTTTTTCTTCCACCCAACTCTGTGAAAGTTCAGCAAAGCTAGCTAGACTCAATTAAAATGAAGAGCACAAACAAACCAGATGAGGTTTACGATTCAGGGCTAATGACCTACCCAATGCTATGCTCCTCCTTCCACACCAAGTTGTTACATTTTTGTTGAAGTCACCACCGATAAACTGCACAACTTTTATCAATGTCGTTTTTCTTTAAGAAATCCAACAAGATGATTAGCAATAACTTCAGCAGGTTTCCTTTTCGTTAAGTCTTTCTCTGGGAGTAAAATGGCAAAAATACCTTCCACCTGGCTCACTGAAACATGTTGTTATAGCTCTTTCTTTCACCCATGACTTGGAACTGATTACTATGAATTATCCATTTGTCGGCTTGTCGCAAGCAGAACGTTAGATAGAACTTGGTCCATCCCAAAAGACGATACATTCAATTTTTGCCTATCAAGGCATCAGAGCATTGAATTCGTCATCGAAGTGATTTCAATTCGTTTTTTCTTGATAGCCCATTTTACTTTTATTGTATCAACCACAAAGTTCTCCTGGTCTCCTCAGTAATTTAATCCAAAGCAATGACCAAAAAAAATGAGCTCGTTGTTTTTTTGTTTAAGACGCTCATAATTACATAGACCAGCACTAAAACCTAATACTTTGTGCAATGGCAACATTTGCGCAATATGTAATGGTATTATACTGACTTTATACTTGAAGATAGAAGGTACATCCAAAATATCACTGAAATTTTACAAAGGTACCTTTCAGATCTTCTTTCATCTGTACATCACGTAGAGAGCTTGCGTCTGTAGATTTCAACGCGGGCAAGAAGGCAGATAAGAACATTCATTGTAAGGCTAAGAATCACGAATGAGATGTAAATTGAGGTCAATAGACATTCATATAGAATCCTTAACTTTTTCTGCAAGCGTATATTTAACAGAAATTTCATCATTAATTGTAAACTCATAAGATGAACAACTGTGACTGCTCTTGATGAAGTCTTTGAGATAAGAGGTTGAGGAAGAAGAGAATTAAAGAGGACTCTGAGAAGTAAATCCAGAAATAGTATATACAGTAAATAAAGAAAATCCAGAAACAATCAAACTTATCTCTAAAGATGAAAAGAATGTAAATTGAGGTTGAAGAAGGAGTACAATTAAAGATGATCTTGTTGACCAAAAGAACCCTGATGTAATTCCCCTAAAAACAGAAACAAGATGTATGAAATTAGGTTTATGGAAGAAATAAGAAAGGTAATGAAAAGGAAGATGGTGAAGATGGTTGGAATATCATGATGTGAAAAGTCGATGCATACCAGTCAACACCACGAGGGCTTGGACCCTCAAATTCTGAACATTGCTTAATCTCACACTTGCAATTTGAGGATGTCAAAGAGCTTGTCAAACGTTGCTATGAAACCCTCTTTCAATTTCAGTGTACACTTTTTTTGATACTGTCATACGTCTTACTCAAGCCATATTTCCCCAGTTTATCTTTTCAACTTGGGCCACACTCGGTTCTTCTTCCAATACTATTGTAACCATTATTCCTCTCGTCTCTAAGCAACTCAGATTGCTATTTCCCCCTGATAATTTTCCAGATTCTTTTAGATAATCAGTTATTACCAGACCTTGTCTAAATTTGTGATTTCTGGACTGTTCTCTCCCACTCTCCCTTGCTAGAAGAAGCCCATATCTTAGTAGACATCACGGATAGAGTGGAGTGGAATGTTCAGAAGGACAGCGGGAGTTCAGAAAGGACAGCATTCTGGATCAGTTCACACCTCATATATAGCTCATGTGGAGTGGAAGTTGCCAGGGTCTTGGCTTCACTGTTATAGGCATATGGTTTCATTTGAAAATTTTTTCAGAGAATATTTGCCAAGTGAAAGAAGAAACTATTCGTCCTGAGGAAAAAGGAAAAAACAAAGAAAAATGTCACTATCTGTATGATATATAATAAAAATAAAAAAAGAAACTCAGCTTGCAAAATGTATGTATTGCTAGTTTAAAAACTTTTACAAGTGGCATTAAATTTTTTTACATTGTTTATAGTATAATAAAGTATAAGTATATTATTTAACCATTAAGAGATACAACAGATATAATATAAGAAGTCAACTTTCTTTAGAGAACAGTTTGTGTGAATCTGTTTACATGAAACAGTTTGAAGAATATCATGAATTTGAACATATAAGTAGCTATTTACCAAAAAACAAGGTAAAAAAACCCACACCCAAGATATTGCCAAGTAATTCTCATTGTAAAAAATACGGGATTTGGAATACGCATCAAATTCAGCGAAACTTTTGATTCCCTGCAATTTTTTTTGAAAAAGAAGTCCAAAAAATTTTACACGCTGATGGAATATAATCTATAGCTCGGGAGACGTATCGGTTTTGCGGCGTATAAATTTTTAAAGAAACAATGTGTGCATGATTGATATCTTCTTCCAACCAGCCTTCGATTTTGCGGGCACCTCATTTGCGGACCTACGATGCATATATGTTGGAAAAAAAAAAAGGAGTTAACAAAACAAAAGACTTGGCTATACACACGAAAACTTCATGCCTGAATTTCCGATGACCTGGCCAGAAACAGTGATGTGTGAGCTCATGAAAAATCGTATTCCGAAATGAATATTCTGGATAAATGTTGATTGTTCATAATACGATAATAAAGTTTAGTTAAAAACTTCCCATATTTTTCAAATGAACTATAAAGATAATATATATATAAATATATATATATAATGTAAAGATTTAATATAAAATTTCTAATGATATAAGATATGATATAAGGCAAATTTATAATAAATATTTATTAAAATATATAATAATTATAATAATATATAATATATTATATAAATATATATATATATATATTATATATACAATAAAAGAGGTAGCAACGTAACTATATATATATAAATGATATATATATATAATATAATATAAGTATATATAAATATAAGTATATATATATATATACAAATAATATTAATATTTATATATATATAATATTATATATATGAATAATATATAATAAAATATATATAATATATATTATATATATATATATATATATTATAAATATTATATTAATATTATATATATATTTATATATATATATATATAATATACTGTATATTAATATATAATATATAATATAATATATAAATATATATAGAATATATATATTATATAATAATATATATATATATAGGTATATATATATATTCTTATATATTTATATATTAAAGTATATATAAATTATGTAATAGTATAATTTATAGATATATAATATAATATAAATATATTATATAAAAATAGTATATATATATAAATATTATAGTATATCAATTCTACGTTTTAGATTGTATAACAGATTAATTCAACTTTAATAAAATTTATTGTATAATATAAGAAATATAAAATAAATAAATCATTGATAATAGACTTTAAAATCAATCTAATATTGACGTTCTATGCGATATTTACATTTCATCTCTTAATATAGGGACAAAATCTCTTCAAAATATATTTGCATTAACTTTTGACTCTTATCGGGTAAATAGGAAAATCTTCTTCTTCTTCTTCTTCTTCTTACTCTTCTTCTTCTTCTCTTGCTTCTTCTTCTTTCTTCCTCTTTATCTTCTTTTTCTTTTTTCTTTTTCTTTTTTTTCTTTTCTTTTTTCTTTTTCTTTTCTTTTTCCTTTTGTCTTTTTTTTTCTTTTTATCTTCTCCATCTTTCCTTTTCTTCTTCTTCTTCTTTCATTTTTGAATGGAGGTGCGCGTTACCTATTGTTATATATATTGTGATTATTATATATTATTATATATTATTATTATTATTATTATTTATGTATTTATTATTAATTATTAATTATTATTAATTTATGATTATTATTATATATATCCTCAATATTATTATTATTATTATTATTATTATTATTATATAATTATTATTATATTATGTATTATTATCAATGTATCATTATCATTCATCATTATTCATCTCCTCATATTATCATTATCATTATCATGTATTATTATCATCATTTTATTATTATTATTATGTATTATATTATTATTTATTTATTAATTATGTATTATTGATTATATTTTATTATTATATATTATTATTAATTATTATTTATTATTATTATTATTACTCATATTATTTATTATTACTATTTATTACTATTATATTATATATTATTATTATTATATAATTAGATTATTCTTATTATTATTATTATTATTTTTATATTATTATTATTATATTATTATTATTATTATTTATTAATTATATTATAATATTACTGATTATTATTAATAATAAGTGTATTTATTATTTGATAGTTGAAAAAAGAAGGTAAACAAAAAAAGTAGGGCTTAAAACAGCCGAAACTTTTACCAGAATGTACGGAGAGGGCGGCTGGCCAAAGTGAAGTAAGTTAGTGATCAGGTGAAGTAGATATTTATGAAAATGGGATATGATTTCTTTTTTTTGATTAATTTAATTTAGCTAATATATGTGGTGTCAATTTACGAATTATAAGTTTAGTGTAAAACTCCAATATTAGTTTACTTTACCTCGTAAAATATATATATAATGAATATATTAATAGTATATATTAATAATATAGTATATTATATATAAAATAATAATAATAGTATATAATATTATTATATATATAAATATTAAAAAAATATATAATAATATATATAATATAATGTATAAATATATATAAATATATTATATATTTATATATATATATATATAATAAACTATATATATAGTATTATATAATTATTATATATAAATAATATAATATATATTATATAATAATATATAAATATAGTAATATATATATAAATATATATGTTATATATATATAATATATAAATAATAATATATATATATGTATAGGATTATATAGTATATATATATATATCTAGTATATGTCTATAAAAGATATATATATAATAATATAATTATAAATATTCTTACCAATGATAAAAGATACAAAGTCATTATCTTAGAAATTTCATATATAAAAATACGATGTAGATATATATAAAATTTATAATATATAATAATTTATATATAATATAATGAATATATATATATAAATATAATATATATAATATTTATATAAATAAATTAATATTATTTAAATTTTATTATAATATATAATAAAGAGATATACATATAAATACATTTGATAGACTTCTAAAACTCCAATCTAAATATTGAGTCTCGATATTTACATTATTGATTTTTATTAGACAAATCTCTCAATATATTTTTGCGCATAACTTTATTTGAGCTTCTTATCGTTAATGCAAAATCTTCTATCTTCTTCTCTTCTTCTTCTTCTTCTTTCTTTTCTTCTTCTTCTTTCAGCTTTCTTCTTCTTCATATCTTCTTTATTTCTTTATTCTATCTCCTCCAACAACTTTTTTCTTCTTTTCCTTTGTTCTTTTTCTTCTCTTTTTCTTTTTTCTTTTTCTTTATTTTCTTTTTACTTCTTCTTCTTTTTCATGTTTCTTCATCTTCGTTCTTTCTTTATCCCTGCTTCCTCTTCCTCCACTATTGTATATATTATTATTGTTATATTATTTTATTATTTATAGATTTATTATTTCTAATTAAATATAGTTGGAATTATAGATTAAATTAATATTTATATATTTATATATTATTATATATTATTATGATTATTATTTATTATTATTATTATTATTATTATTATATTAGATATATTATATTGGATATATTATCGATTTGCAAATATCATTATCATTATCATATCATATTATCATTTATCATTATCATTATCATGATCATCATTTATTATTAGATATTATTATTGATATTATTTTATTATTATTTATTATTGAATGATAAATTTAAATATGTAAATATTTTATTATTATTAATTATTGATTATTATTATAAGGAACCTTAAAAATATTATTAGTCTATACTTCTTAGTATTATTATTTAGAGTACTATTTAATTATATTGATTGCCTATTCATTAATAATTAAGTAATATTAGTATCATTATATATATTTATTGTAGTAGTAGAGTAGTAGTATAGAAGTAGTAGTAGTAGTAGTAGTAGTAAGTGAAGTAGTGTAGTATTAATTATATCATTTTATTATTATTAATATTATTATTATTATTATATATATTATTATATAATTGTGTGTTATTATTGTATATCCTGATGAAATTGTCCTATTCTTACAATAATACTAATATTAGTATTAAAATTAATATAAATATAATATAAATATAAATAAAAAGCCTCTTTCAATTCCATGTTACTCTGCCAAGTGATATGTTTTTGGCCTTTTCCCATTTTCTATTTATCTTCTATAGGAATGTGGGACTATCGAATTGTAAAAATAAAATATGAGGGCACCACAAAACAAACTGTTTGCTATCTCCCACTTTTCCAGCGCTTATTTGGGATAAAATATCTTTTGTGAAGAAGTGTGCTGGGTAATTTCTTGACTTCTCTCCACTCTGCTCCTCTTAAGCAGAAGCCCTATCTTAGAACATCACGTAGAGTTGGAAGTTCAGAAGGCAGCATTTCTCGACCAGTTCCAATTAAGTTACTCATGTGAGTGGAAGTTGCCAGTCTTGGCTTCCTTTTACTAGGCATGGTTTTGAATTGTTCAGATTTTGCAAGGTGAAAGAAAACTATTCGGTGCCCTGGAAAAAGGAAAAACAAGAAAAATGTACACATATGAAAAAAGATTATAAAAACTAAAATAAAAAAGACACTCAGCTGCAAATGAGTATTGCCAGTTTAAAAACTTTTACGAGTGGCATTAAATTTTTTTTACATGTTATAGTATAATATAAGTATATTATTAACATTAGAGCAGAATTACAGACAGAAATAATGATAAGAAGTCACTTCTTTAGAGAAGACAGTTTGCTGTGAATTTTACATGAAACGTGAAAATATCATGAAATTTGAAGTAGCTATTTACCAAGCAAACCAATTAATTGCCAGTTCTTGTAAATATAATTGTGAATCGCTATGGTCCAAGACACAATTTTTTGACTCCCCTCATTTTTTGAAAAAGGAAGTCAAAAAATTTTACACGCTCTATTGTGTTAATGTATAGTAGTGAGACTATGGTCTGGAAAAAGAGGTATAGATTTAAAGAACAATGTGTTCAGATGGATAATCTTAGGGATGTGTTAGGTGTGAGAAGAAAAAGGTGCTACGATGCATATGTTGAAAAAGGTAACAAAAGATGGCTTACAGCGAAACTTCTGCCAGATGTACGAGCGCTGGCCAAAGTGGTGTGACAGTGAAGTATGATTATTATGGAGAAGGGGTAGGTATTGTGAATATGTTGTCATCAATACGATAATAAAGTTTAGTTAAAAGTTCCGGTATTTTTTGACTCTACACTCGATATATATATTAGTGTAAAATATAATTATATAATAATATACTAATATATAATATATATAATAATATATAATATAAAGTATATATATATATAAAATATATATATATATATTTAATATATAAATATATAATATATAATATTAATAATATATATATATAATTAGATAATATAATATATATATATATATTATATAAAAAATACATGTTAATGATTATAATATTAGTATAAAAATAGTTTACTTAAATTTAATTTAAAAATTTAGAGAATATATAATATATATATATAATATATAGTATATATATATAATATATATATATATATATATATATATATATATATATATATATATATTATATATAATAAAAATATATTTTATTCATATTTTTTTATATATAAGTAATATATATATAATATATAAATATATATTATATAAATATATATGTATATATATAATATATGTAATATATATATTATATATATATATATATATATTTATATAATAAATTAATCATTAATAAAATTTATTATATAAGATATACAATATAAATCATTGATAGACTTTAAATCAATCTAATATGAGTCTTCGATATTTTACATTCATTTCTATTAGACAAATCTCTTCAATATATATTTGCATTAACTTTTGAGCTTCTTATCGTAATGGAAAATCTTCTTCTTCTTCTTCTTCTTCTTCTTCTTCTTCTTCTTCTTCTTCTTCTTCTTCTTCTTCTTCTTCTTCTTCTTTTTCTTTTTCTTTTTCTTTTTCTTTTTCTTTTTCTTTTTCTTTTTCTTTTTCTTTTTTTTCTTTTTCTTCTTCTTCTTCTTCTTTTTCTTCTTCTTCTTCTTCTTTTTTCCCTCTCCTCTTCCTCCTCCTATTGTTATTATTATTATTGTGATTATTATTATTATTATTATTATTATTATTATTATTATTATTATTATTATTATTATTATTATTATTATTTATTATTATTACTTATTATTATTATTATTGATATTTATTATTATTAGATTATTATTAATATTATATTATTATCATTATCATTATCATTATCATTATCATTATCATTATCATTATCATTATCATTATCATTATCATCATTATTATTATTATTATTATTATTATTATTATTATTATTATTATTATTATTATTATTATTATTATTATTATTATTATTATTATTATTATTATTATTATTATTATTACTCTTATTACTATTATTACTATTATTACTATTATTATTATTATTATTATTATTATTATTATTATTATTATTATTATTATTATTATTATTATTATTATTATTATTATTATTATTATTATTATTTCTATATATTTATTATTTTTTATATTTTTATTATTATTATTATTATTATTATTATTATTATTATTATTGCATATGTTGAAAAAGGTAACAAAAGATGGCTTACAGCGAAACTTACTACCAAAGTACAGAGCGTGGCCCAAAGTGATAGGTGACAGCTGAAGTTATGAATTTTGTTGAAGTGGTATTGTGTAATTGTTGTATCATATACGATAATAAAGTTTAGTTAAAAGTTCCGATTATTTTTTTACATTTACACCTCGGTATATATAATAATTATAATATTTTTTTTTTTTTTCTCATATATATATATATATATATATAATATATATAGTAGTATATATATATATATAATATATATAATGTAATATATATATATTAGTATAAGTATATAATATATATACTATATATTATATATTATAATATTATATATATATATATATATATATATATATAATAAATATATATTAAAAATAAATAATTAGATTATAGTATATAAATATATATAATATAATTATATATTATATGATATATAGATAATATTATGTAATTATAGTAAGAGAAGTATATTATATATATATATAGTATTATAGTATATATAATATATATAATATTGTATATATATATATATATAATATATAAGTAATATAAGTGTATATATATGATATATATATATTATTATATATAATATATATATATGATAATAAGTATATATATATATTCTTATATATATATTAATATATAATTATATATATATATTAAGATATATAATATATATATAAAACAAATTATAAATTATCCAAGTTAAGAAATATTGAAACGAATATAAATATATATTTTAAAAAATATAATTATATATAAGTATATATATATATATATAAATGATAGATTAATAATATATATATAAATTATATATATATAATATATAGTATATATATATATAATAAATTAACAATTAATAAAACTTTATTAGTATAGAGATATACAATAATCATTGATAGGACTTTAAATCAATCTAATATGAGTTCTTCGATATTTTACATTCATTTCTATTAGCAAATCTCTTCAAAATATTTGCCATGTAAACTTTTGAGACTTTTATTCTAATGAGTAAAATCTTCTTCTTCTTCTTCTTCTTCTTCTTATTACTTT
>JABUQX010000995.1:52500-55000 GCA_015478945.1 Trachelipus rathkii
GCGAGTGGTTGTGTGTTGCTTGCTCACTCTCCAACTAAGTGTTCTTACTTTAATCCATGACTGTTCTCATCTAGGAACAGTGTTTAAAGTGTATTTCTAAAGCTTTATTTATCTTTGTGAATTTTTTTGCAGGCAGATACATTAGCAAAACTCCTAATATTTCATAAAAATGAATAGAAAGTGTAAAAACAGTCCTGATAGATTTTGTTATGTGTGTGGCAAAGTAACTTTTAGTGACCAGCAATGCACTATAACGCCGTTAGTAAAGTTCCTTTACAATGCATATTTTGGAATAAAGCTAGGAGATCAAGACAAAACCTTTGCTCCACATATGTGCTGCAAAGCCTGTATCATAGCCTTAAGGCGCTGGAGTGAGGGCAAAACGAACTGTTTGTCATTTGGTGTACCTATGGTGTGGAGAGAAGGCAAGGACCATATTACAGACTGCTATTTTTGCATGACCAATCTCAAAGGTGAGATAATTACTTTACGAATATAGTCCTTGACAAATCTAGAAAGGTTTATAAAAATCTTTTGGTAGCCTATTGAAATTGTAATTGTGTATAAAAATAGTGTATTATTCTGGTAGAGAAATTGTGGTTAAATTGTGTATATATATATATATATATATATATATATATATATATATATATATATAGTATATATATTATATATATATATATATATATATATATATATATATATATATATATATATATATATATATATATATATATATATATATATATATATATATATATATATATATATATATATATACTCTTAAATTGTATATAAAAATTGATTGTATTTAAAATTGGTAAATTTTCCTGGTATGAAAATTGTGTATAAAAGTGTGGAAACGAGGGTCGAGTGAATTAATATTATGTAAATTAAGTAGGCGAAACCTTTTTTCAGGTATCAATAAGAAGAACAAGCACACTGTAGTCTACCCTGATGTTCCTTCTGCCATTAAACCACAACCACATGGTCCAGGAGTTCCAGTTCCTTCTCCACCTGAAAATACTGAGCTACAAGACAATATAGAAGATATAGAAGTGGATGACACTGACACTTCAGTGACATATCAGCCTACGTCTACAAACACTTCGCCAAGACCACTCACTCAAAGTAAATTAAATGACTTGACTAGAGATCTTGGTCTTTCTAAAGAGAACGCACAACTTCTTGCATCCCGTCTTAGTGAGAACAACCTCCTCTCTCAAGAAACTACATACTTTTGGTTCAGAAATAGAGACGAAGAGTTTCGAAAGTTCTTTGCAGTTGCTTCTTGCAGCTATTTGGTGTATTGCAATGATGTAAAAGGTTTAATTGAGGCACTTGGCGTTCCTTACCAACCAAGTGAATGGAGGCTCTTCATTGATTCTTCTAGCAGAAGCTTGAAGGCAGTACTCTTAAATATTGGCAATAAAATGGCATCCGTACCTATTGCCCATTCAGTTCAGTTAACAGAAAGCTACAAAAATATGGAAGTATTGATTAATACAATCAAGTACTCTAACCACAACTGGTTAATATGTGGTGATCTCAAGGTAAGATATATTTCCCAGTTTCTTCTTGTCATTATAAATCTTCATTTTTAAAAAAATTACCTATGAAAAAAATATAAGTTCTTAGAAACCATGTACATCAATATGCAAGCATAAAGACAGTTTTCAATTTTAATTTACTACATTTAATGTATTTAAGAATTAATCCTTTCTTTCAGGTTGTGTGCCTTCTTCTTGGGATGCAAGGAGGCTACACAAAATATCCTTGCTTCATGTGTCTATGGGATAGCCGTGCTGATAGTCTTCACTATAAGCAAAAAAACTGGCCAGCTCGAGAGACATTCCAAATTGGCTGCCACAACGTGGTAGCTGAACCTCTAGTCCCTCCCAAAAATGTTTTACTGCCTCCTCTTCATATAAAGCTTGGCCTGATGAAGAACTTTGTCAAAGCACTGAATAAAGAAGGCCAAGCTTTTAAGTATCTACTGCAAAAATTCCCACACATCAGTGATGCAAAGCTCCATGCAGGCATATTTGACGGTCCCCAAATTAGAACTCTGTTAAAGGACAAGCATTTTTACACCAATATGGAAGCCAGTGAACAAGATGCATGGCGATCGTTTAGTAAAGTAATTGACGGTTTTCTGGGAAATAAAAGAAGCTCAGAATATATCTCACATGTAAATGAGCTTATGAAAAGCTTCGAAAAAATGGGAGCTCGCATGTCGATAAAAATGCATTTTCTCCATTCACATCTTGACTATTTTCCCGCAAACTGTGGAGATTACAGCGAGGAACAAGGTGAAAGATTTCACCAAGACATAAAGACGATGGAAACAAGATATCAAGGACGCTGGGACATCAACATGTTAGCTGACTATTGCTGGTGTCTTAAACGCGACGAACCAACATCGCTTCACAAACGGAAATCATCAAGGACTTCGTTTCTTGGAAAATAGTTTCTTGCACGTCTTGGGTAGGCTCATAAG
>JABUQX010000996.1:0-10000 GCA_015478945.1 Trachelipus rathkii
CATTGTACTTCGTTCAGCTCGATGGGTGTTTAACCGTTTTCGCATTTATCGAGAAACGTTTTCGAGCTTTCGTACTTGAAACTTGAACATAAATCTCTCTATCCATTTGAATTTATATATATATATATATATATATATATATATATATAAATATATATATATATATATATATATATATATATATATATATATATATATATATATATATATATATATATATATATATATATATATATATATATAACTCCTATATTTTTATATATATATATATATATATATATATATATATATATATATATATAATATACATATATATATATATATATATATATATATATATATATAGTAGTATTGCCCGCTTTTGACCTCCTCCACCCTTTTCGATATGAAGGAATAGAGATATAGGTCTGAAACTTGGAATACAATCTATATATGGGATAAGGACGAATCCGTGTAAATTTCAAGTCTGTAGGATGTATATAGAGGGGGGTCACCCCCGAGGGTGGACGCCGATATTGCGCTTACGCCTTTGTTGCTTGATCTGCGTGGGTGAGTTTAGGCCTAACAAACGTTTGGGCGACCGAGCACTTGGAGGTCAAACAGACCGAAGGTCTGTTTGACCGACAGACACAGACTGAGCGCGCGTGCGCATACATATACACATTATTATTATTATTATTACATCGAAGATTTGATTTCCGAAGGAAATCTACATGGGTTAGGGTTATCGTATTGGGTTAAAATTTGGAGTGGCGTTAGATGGGGAGGTAACCTCGTTGTAGATGAGGTTACGTCCCCGTGGGTCCCCGAGGGGGGCCCCCACCCCCCTTAAAAAATTAAATTGTTCATAATTGGCTGAAATTTGGTGAGAGGATTCAGAGTTGAGTTTCTAGAAAGATTTGGTATGAGAATCTGAGAAGTTGGCTCCGGCACCGGTGCTGGAGCCACTGCGGTGCTGAGTTAATAAACAGTCGTATAACAACAATGTTGGTGTCCTTATAAGGGTTATCGAGGTCATAGAGTTCGAATATGTGGGTTATAAGTCCGTCTGGGGATGTCTAGGACCCCCATTAGGGGGGTCTCGACTGAAAAAAAGAGCACAGAGTGCAAAACAGAGATCGAAGGAGGAATGAAGAAGGATGAAAGATGAATAAAGAAGGAAAGAATGAAGAAGGAATCTGAATCTATAGAGTTTGAGATGACAATGGCTCCAATGCAGGCACCTGGTCGATGCGGGGGCGCGCCCGCAGGCGCGCAAGCCAGTGCAATCCGCCGCGAAACCGGCGCGTGCGCGCGCCCGCAGGCGCGATCCGACACGGAAGGGGTGCGTGCGCGCACCCCCTCGCGTATCGCATGTACGATCCGGTACGAGAATGCAAACGTGTTCTGTTTTCAAATTAATTTTTTATTTTATTTTTAAACTTTTCATGTTCATAACGTAAAAATTCAATCTATTGATTCAAATCATATTTTTCTTTGGTATAAATAAGTTCTTTTGAAAAAAAAAAGCGGGAAAAGAAAACAAGTTTTTATTTTAAAGCCTTTATAACATAAGAGCAAACTACATAATCGTTAACATATAAATTTTTAGCATCAAATATATTTACAATTTTATTAAAAGAAACATTATTTAAAAAACATATAATGAAATAAATACAGTATACACCACATAAATTAGACCTGATAGGTTGTACAGGAAAACATAAGGTCTTAACATATTGAGCATTATTATATTTTAAAAAAGATGTTACATAATGATTACTAAACATAAAATCTAAATGCAGAGAGTCAAGGAAATATGCAACATTATTTTTATTCTTATACACAGCTATCCAATGTCCATTGCTTGAAACATCCCTAGGAGAAGTGTTGAAGATAAGACCAGAGTCGGTATCCAATTTCACAGAACAGAGTTCATTGCATGCGAATACGCCTAAAAATCTTCTTTCGTTTCCGAAGGCATTTAATATTTCTTCTTCATTCATTATTAATAATTCAAGATTATATTTCGTGTTCTGTCAATCTCGATGATTTGAGGATGTTCCAGATACACCAGAACTGAGATTGAGGATGTCAAACTTTGACCAAATTTGAGACTCAATCCTAAAGTTCCTTTTCTTAGGATATTGAGATGATAAGCATTACAAGCTGAAAGATCAGCAGTGAGATCGTATGCATATAAATTACTGTTTTCAGCATAATTCTTGAGATCAACACCCGTACCGTTATCGCTGCATGATACCGTATTAGCAAATAAATCGTAAAAAGGCCGTGAGCATTGGGAATGTGAGTCTTCATATATCATCTCATAATCACGACCGTAAGGTTGACCATTCACATGTAAACTGACCCCTCTAAGTCCGAAATGGGTAAATTTAAAGGGTGACTTTCCATAGTTTCCAGAATATGCGTCGTGTTCTACAATTCCTATTATTACCTTCTGAGGTAAGCTCCCATTGACTATGTTAGGTATATTAATGCTCGATAACCCTTGGGTAAAGTTAAAAATTTTAGTCTCAATTCTCTTGATTGGATATTTCGCTGTATCGGTCAAAAGAGATTTCTCTATTTCCATATGTTTAATGGGAGATAATTTCACTTTACGTACATAAAGATATGCATCCAGTAATTTAAAGATAGGCTTTGGCGCCGTAGTTGTTGCTAAAAGAGCACTTTTAACATTAAGAGCAAATTCAGGTGTAGATCTAGTTAACCTGATACGCGTATCCACAGATGGTAGAATAAGTCTTTCCTGAGAGAATATATCACCATTTACACGTCCATAATATTCATAGGTGTTATTTTTAGATTTACCAGCATGGGTTCTGTGGTTCTCCACATCTTTTAAATTGTAATATCCGCATGATTGTAGATGAGACTCCTTCGCATCTTGAGAATAATTTAATAAAGTTTCAATATAACTTCGATAAGGGTAACTTGCAGCTGATGCTCCTAGAGATGTTTCATTTAAAAATACCTCAAGTTGATTAAAACACGTATACAGGAAATTTGTTTCGGTGGATACTATGTGATCGCTTCCTGTGAGATCTGAACCATCTTCGTTTACTAACTTGGTCTTTAGATATAAAAACACATTCGAAGGGTCAAGATATTGATCAGAAGTGCCAGGAATATTGAAATCGAGAGGTACATCTGTATTTGTGATTGCGTGAACGGGATTAATACTAATAAAGTTGGATTCACTCACACTAATCTGTGTAGGGTTCACAGAGAAGAGATCCAATTCACTCTTACAACAGTCTGGGCTGGAGGGATGAAGGAAATGCATCTTGCTGGTACATGCACCAAACGTATAATGAGGAGAGATTTGTTTAAACATTTCTTATATACAAAATAGTTACAGGTTGTCACTGTTTATGTGAAATAGTTGCCATTCAGCATCATTATTAAAGGGCAAACACATCAATACACTTTTTCTTTAATGGTCCTTTCCTATTCCTCTTTATAGGTTTTTTACGATGACCTACACCTTGACCAGTCATCTTACGTCGTATTTTTCGCTTAACATCATCTAACATTTCATCAGAAGCATCGACTAATCGACGTTTTACAGCTGTTCGAGGGTCGATACCGCCCATGATATCATGGAAAGTATCTATACCTGTCCTAGCTGCAATGTAGTTGCCTCCTGATTTAAACAAAGGGATAGCACGTCTGAACAACGAAGCAAAAAATCCACCTAAACCATACCCTCTCTGCATTCTTGAACCCCTGAAGACTCGTTCTCTTTCCATTATTATTATTATTATTATTTAACGGAGCTTCCTTCTTATATGTACTTTACACACTGCTGTTCCAGTCGTGAATGGGTATGGATTACCTTCAACATCTCTTATATAAATACGAATCGAACTCAGCTGGGTCTTACTCAAGGGTAAGTAGTGAACATTAGGAAAACTTATAACTCTTTTACCTTTAGGAAAATGAACTACTCTTAACAAAGATGCTTTAGTATTCCCTACGTACTGGTGGTCTATAATATCTGTATAAACATAGGCCATACCAGGATCTTGAAACATCTTAGAAGGCATGCATACAAAATGTAATGAACTCTCGGTGTCATTTTTTGTGACATACTCTTCCATCGTTGGTATATAACGCATTAGGTCCTTTAGAGTTGGTTTGGTATTATTTCTCAATGTTTTGTTTACATATGAATAATGACAATTACGAAACCAACCTGAAGGGCTGAAAATAAATAAACCTATATCGTTCAGGTTTACTTGAGCTTGAGATTTTAATGTAATTAACACGTTATCTTCGTTAACGGATTTATTAACAAGAAACACTAAATCTTTACATAATTGACTTGCTTCAAATTTTTTGTTTAAATCTAGGAACACATCGGTAACCGATTTATAGAAACCGCGGTTTATTAAATATCTTTCAAAGAAATATTCTTTCTTGCCTCGTTTGATGACAGCCATATTATCGTTAATTTTTAATACATTTTTAACATTATCAACATTTCTAAATATCGTAAACGCCAAATATGATTCAGGCCTATTCTCTATATCGGCATCCAGTATCATTTCACTTAATCCTGCTTCATACATTTCTCGATCAAAAGTTATAGGATTCAATAATTGAGTTGTATAGTCTGATATTTTATTAGCAGGATGTAGATCCATAGAAGCCGATGAAGGCAGCGTTAAATAGAAATGATCTTCACTCTCCATGTTCACAAAGTAAACTGATCAATGTTTCCTAATTTCACTAGCATTTATATAACTGTTAAACTTCATTGGGTAGCCTACCCATTTGACAAGATACTGTTTATTTTTACCTTTTCCTTTAGATCCTACTATTTTTTCTATTTTATACTCATGACTCTTAGGATCAAATTGTATTTTCTGTATTTCTTGTTTATAGAATCCACCTTTTATTTTTTCTCCGTCTAAATCCTCTAGATAGTATAATTTTAACATGTCTCTAGGGAATTCTCTGATAGCATCTACTTTAAAAACCTCTCTTGACCATCCAGCTTCATACCCTTTTCTGAAATTTTCATCAGTCCTGGATACTCTTACATAGTCTCCTACTTTAATGCCTGTGTTATCTTTTATTTTTCCCTTTGGGTTGATAGGTACAAAGGGTTTTGTCTTTACCATCTCTATAGGGGTATTCTTAAGTGTTCTATGATGAGACCGGTTATAAGAGTAAGCCAAGTCCTGTAGTATATCTATATATTTAAATGTATTCATCTTCGTGAAATACCTATGCATTCTTTCTTTTATAGTTCTTTGTACTCTTTCAACTATTGCAGCTTTATTAACTGAAAATGTGTTGTAATACCCTATGTCATACTCAGTAACTATTTCTTGAAACTCTTTACCTAAAAATTCTGTACCCTTATCTGTCCATATCATTTTAGGATATCTGTCATCCTTATTTATAATTTCTCTGACTGCTGTAGCAACTGTCTTTGATTTTTTATCTTTTAAAACCCTTAACCATAAGTATCTGGAATATACATCTATCACAAAAAGAATATAGTGATACCCCTCATTGTAAGATTTATATTTTATCATATCGGTCAAATCTAGTTGCCATACGCTATCTAAATGGGGGGCTATAGTTTTCCGTGTAGGAAATTTTTTTCGTATAGGTTTATGAAGGGTAAAAGCATCCTCACCTTCTAAATATTTTTTCAATTCTTTTTTACTAATTTGAGGAAACTTTGATGCAAACCTTGAAAAACCCCCGTAACTGTATGGCTGCTTCACATCAAAGTAATATTTATCGACCGCTTCCTTAGCCTCCATGATTCACAATGACATTAACAATAAAAATTTTATTCATTTATACTGAAAGGTGATATAAAAATCAGATGTATATATGAAGTATTTTATTTTTAATTACAAAATAATATTAACTATTTTAAATTACAAGTCTAAAAACATAGAATATATACATAATTTTAAATTACAAATAATACAATCATAAAAAAAAAAAAAAAAAATCATAATAAATAATCAGATGCTAATCCATTTTGATACTTTGTATGGATTTTTTCTTATTCGACTCGTTCTTGATCGCAATGTACCTCTATTTATCAACTTTGATCTATCCGATGCAAAAGAAGTACCAGCAGGACTTGCATCAGGTCTAGGCGTCGTTGGAATATTATCCAGATCAGCTAATCTTTGTTTATTCATGATTAAACTTCTTGGAAAATTAATAGTCTGAAGTTCTTGTTTGATCCTGTTCCATCCTGTCACTGGAGCCTTCTTCCATTCACGGGAGAGATCAGATATCAAGTCAACAATATTCGTTCCAAGTATTGTTTCTCCATCAATAATGATTTGACCGAGATCATCCCATGTAATCTGATCTTTTAAAATATTATATAGAGCTATACCCGTTTTCTTACTCCTCAATGGTAAGCTTTCCTTGAGTATATGTCTAAAATTAGCTTCTCTTTTCACCATGGGTTTAGTATCTGTTGTTAGAGCTGCATCTTCCTTGGGTGATTTTAATAAAACTTTTAAATCTACTAATTTTTGTATAGCGTTTTGATATAGGATTCTTTTTTCATGAATGTTAACATTAGAATTTAATATTTGTTGCAGTTCCTTCTCATAATTATTTATCTGTTCAACTTGAGGATCATATAAACTCAAAGGTTGCTGTTGAATCAATGGGTGATAAGGATTATATCCGATTTGACGCTGTTGAATGTCTGATTGAGGCTGTTTGAACTGTTGTTGTTGTTGTTGTTGTTGTTGTTGCTGGTGTTGTTGCTGGTGCTTGTTGCTGTTGTTGTTGTTGTTGTTGTTGTTGTTGTTGTTGTTGTTGTAGAGGTAAGGTTTCTGTGTTATATTTCAACTTCTCATAATCGCTGTAGGGTAAAACCGCTACCTTCTTCATCATTGAGCAAGCCACTTGGTTATCAAAGGAGCTATAACGGAAAAGAGTAAAGGTAGGAACACACCACCGCCTTTCTGTAATAGCTTCTTTTTATTTTTAAGCTTTCTTACGTTAGCGGCAAGTTTTTTAATGATGTTTCTGTGCCGACGTAACTTCACCTTCTGAACTCTCTTTAAAGGAACATTTCCTTTTATAAGATTTAGGCATACTTCAGCTATACATTGTATAAATTTTTCATCTTCACAGATCAGTTTACGTTTTTCTGAAGGTTTCAGGGTTTTAAATTTTCTCATAAGAGGTAAATAATCTGCCATTAGAGTACTCATTATTCAGGTATGTATACTATCTCAATCTCATTAGGTAAGATATTTGTACGCAGTAACACTCTATGCGTGTTCTTAGGATGAAGCTCACAGAGTAAATAACCATGAGGTATAGATGTAACTTCTTTATATACTTTTAAGAACTCTTTACGTTGAGTAGGGAACATTTGGGTAGCCACAACATTGACCTGACTCATATCCCTTCTTTGTCCAAACAAGATTAAATACTGCGTGTTTAAAGACACATCCCTCATGTACTTATTCTGATGAAAGATATTCTGTGTTATAAAAAATACTGTGATGTTTAAATGATGCGAGTAAACTGTGAAAGTTTCGGCTATAGCCTCATTCAATTTATGCATCAAATCATCAAGGATTATAATTTTATGTCCTGGTAAACATTGAAGAGCTTTTATGTCATATAACCCTTCGTGAAATTCGATTACATCTTTGTAGTCTTTAAACTTTTCTTGGTAAACACTGTAACACCATATGATTTTAACAGGCTTTTGTTCGAAAATCTCGACCTCTTTTAAAATGTTTAATAACAGAAAGGTTTTCCCACAACCTGTAGGACCAGACACAAGACAAGTAGCTGGAGCCCGGAACATAAATTTACTAACGTCCATTCTAGATTGATACCTGATCACTAATGAATAAGAAAAGGTTTGCGTTTATGTTATAAATGGTTTGTTAACTCGTTAGATCAATAGATCAATAGATCACAGATGGTCAGGAGGGAGGTTGGATAGTGTTTTGATTTAGTGATTTACTGCTTTAGGGTATGTAAAACGCTACAATTTTAGTAAAAATTTGACCTTAATCAATAGATCAATAGATCACAGATGGTTAGGAGGGAGGTTGGATAGTGTTTTGATTTACTGATTTACTGCTTTAGGGTATGTAAAACGCTACAATTTTAGTAAAAATTTGACCTTAATCAATAGATCAATAGATCACAGATGGTCAGGAGGGAGGTTGGATAGTGTTTTGATTTACTGATTTACTGCTTTAGGGTATGTAAAACGATACAATTTTAGTAAAAATTTGACCTTAATCAATAGATCAATAGATCACAGATGGTTAGGAGGGAGGTTGGATAGTGTTTTGATTTAGTGATTTACTGCTTTAGGGTATGTAAAACATGACAATTTTAGTAAAAAATTTGACCTTAATCAATAGATCAATAGATCACAGATGGTTAGGAGGGAGGTTGGATAGTGTTTTGATTTAGTGATTTACTGCTTTAGGGTATGTAAAACGCCACAATTTTAGTAAAAATTTGACCTTAATCAATAGATCAATAGATCACAGATGGTCAGGAGGGAGGTTGGATAGTGTTTTGATTTACTGATTTACTGCTTTAGGGTATGTAAAAACATGAATTTTTACGTTTAAGTCAAAAAAATTTACTAAATTTGTAACGTTTTTACATACCCTAAATCAATACATTCATCTTTAGGGTTATTCAGAAAACGAAATAACAAACAACCTTAGCCCTGTGTAAAGAAATTATGAAAAAAAAGATAAGAATGGTTAAAAATGTAGACCTAAGGCTACATTACAAGAGAAATCCATTAGGGCTAAGAAAAAAAACCATAACATTACGCAATAGTTATAAGCCACGCACCCTCATTCTTGTTAAGGCTACCGTTTTAGGGTTAGCGATGTATAAACCGGTTTGTTGCATCATCTTTTGTTATTGTGAGAGAGAGGATTACATTCTTCTTAAAAGAGGGATAGCTGAAGCTCAGCATTAGTTGAAGGTCCGACATTAAACTATAAACATGGTTTCTCTTGTGAATAATAAATTTGTAAACGATATTATAGCCTGGAAGGTATCTCATCCTAAAAATATTGTAAATTTAACTTTCCATCGTAAGTCGAGTGGTGAGCGTTACTTTACTTGCACTGATTCCTCTCATCCACCTAACAGACCTTTATTCCTATCATGTGAAGAATTAAGTCGTGTATTTGATGAAGTTAATACATGGATAAATGAAAAGTACATTTCATCATCTGTGACAAATTCCTGGGGTGTTGCGATCAATGGAGGCAAAGAAGATGATTCAAAAAGGTTAACTCTTGTTTTTTCACTAAATAACAATATTGAATCCATCGATTTACGTAATTGGTGGCGACCTAACTGTAGCGGAATTTTCCGCCCCACTTCACACGGTGTTTGTGTGAGTGGTTCTGACAATATTACAGCCTTTATCAAAATGCAAGAAGAAATATGTAAGCGTATGGTTGAAGTTGATTTACTGGACGAACTCATTAATTTGTCACATGGTATACTCTACACAATATATGACGAACACAATGTGATCGAATCACAGGATCCCGGAGTTATTGATGCTATCGATCTTGAAAAATTCACCTATCTTTATGACAAAGAAATGAAAACATCAGGGTTCAAAGAACAATCTTTGAAAATATCAGCACGTGACATTTACACATATGTCACGAACCAAGGCCTAAGAAGTTTAGAACAATACATCGAGTGTACGCAATGTATGTTAAATGTTAAACCTCATTCTTGCTAAATATATATATATATATATATATATATATATATATATATATATATATATATATATATATATATATATATATATATATATATATTATATATATATATATATATATATATATATATATATATATATATATATATCTCTGTTCTGTGAAATTGGATACCGACTCTGGTCTTATCTTCAACACTTCTCCCCGGGATGTTTCAAGCAATGGACATTGGATAGCTATGTATAAGAATAAAAATAATG
>JABUQX010000997.1:0-5000 GCA_015478945.1 Trachelipus rathkii
GAGAGATTATATATTATATATATATATATATTATATATATATATATATATCTATATATATATATATATATATATATATATATATATATATATATATATATATATATATATATATATATATATATATATATATTTATTATATTAATATATTATTATTATTATTATATTATTATTCTGATAAAAAAGAGGAAGATACTTTAATTAACACTATTCATATCATTATTATTATTTTATACATATTATTATTATTATTATTATTATTATTATTATTCAGGTTGGAGATCCTCTCGATCTGAAAATCTTTGAGAGCTCTGGATGGACGCTTGAAGAACCAAGCAGCGACGATACCTGTAAATACGACGATGATCATGCCAACAATTGTCAGACCAAAGAAAGATATTGTCACTGCTGACGAGGTCTTTCAAATTTATTATTATTATTATTATTATTATTATTATTATTATTATTATTATTATTATTATTATTATTATTATTATTATTATTATTATTATTATTATTATTATTATTATTATTTTTCGCATTATTATTATTGATTATTGAAAACAGAGTTGTTTTCAAAGCCTCAAAAAATCAGTTCCTTCTTCTTTAGAAACACATAACTCAAGTCTTATCTCTCTCTCTCTCTCTCTCTCTCTCTCTCTCTCTCTCTCTCTCTCTCTCTCTCTCTCTTCTCTCTCTCTCTCTCTGCTCACACAACACACACAACACACACACACACACACACACACACACACACACACACACACACACACACACACACACACACACAACGGACAACTGTTCTTCTGAATTCTCCAGTCGAATTCCCCCTCCTTTGAGGAGAATTCGTGACACTTTTTAATCCACAAAATCTCATTCTCTTTCTTGTCCCACTCTCTGACCCCATACTTAACCGCTATGCTCAATTTTTATTGCACTTTCACACTGTTAAAATCTGGAACACATTTCCTTCTTATAAAACTTTTCCCACTTCCTAATGATTGACATTTTTAAACGTGGGGTTTAGATTCGTGTCGGCTTTTACCTTATCGAATTTTGAATGGAACTCCCTAACTCTGTGGGTTTTCCTTGTGGGCCTTTGACCTTTTCCCAACAGGTTTAAAAAACTGAAATATCTATCTATCTATCTATCTATCTATCTATCTATCTATCTATCTATCTATCTATCTATCTATCTATCTATATATATATATATATATATATATATATATATATATATATATATATATATTATATATATATAATATAATATATATATATATATATATATATATATATATATATAATATATACAAAGGTGGGCACCGTTAATGAGAAAGTTAACGTCGTTAATTTTTAATCGTTAACAAAAAATATTAAGACGTTAATCATTAAAGCGTTTATTGGTAAAAAATGTAGCGGAAGTTAACGTTAATCGTTAACGTTAACCATCTTCACAATATGTAGGAATAGTAATAATTATTGTTAATTTTCTTTTATTATAATAATATCCCTAACAATATTAATAATGATATTAAGCTTATCAGACAAATTAATTAGGCTTTGACCTATAGCAGATGCTTTTGCCGCTTGCCGAAGAATACTTCCAAAGCGTAAATACCTTATTAATTAATACTCAACACCAGGTGTCCGTAAAAGAATTTCCCAGTTTCAATGCTTTATTATAACAGCATAATATCAATATCCCTATCATATCATACATCACAAAAGTGAAGAGTAAGCTTGCAATAGTTTCGAATATGCACCTGCGACAGAACGAGTTCCTGATAGGTCGACATACGCGCATGCGCGCATTCAGATGTAGTCTTCTCTAGTGCGTGCGCCACATACTGACAATGGCGAGTCCTGAGCGTAAAGCTTTCTGTGTTTTACAATTTGCTAAGTGTGAATCTGTAATTACGATTCAACGTGCGTATCGTTTACGTTTCCAATGTGATCATCCTCCATGTGGCAAAAACATTCGCCAATGGTATAGGCAATTTGCAACTAATGGATGTCTTTGTAAAGGCAAAAGTACAGGACGGCCCAAAGTGACTGTACAGGATGTGGACCGTATCAGGGCCTCGTTTCTTCATAGTCCTAAGAAATCCGTTCGGAGAGCAAGTCACGAACTGAAGGTGCCAAAAACGACGGTGTGGAAGGTGTTAAGGAAACGTTTACACATGCGTGCATACCGGTTGCAGTTTGTACATGCTTTAAAGCCCGACGACTAGGCTCTACGGTTTACCTTTGCCTGTGCAGTGTTAGGTCGAGACGATGACCTTCTAGATCGTATAGTGTTTAGCGATGAGTCCACCTTTCATCTCAGGGGTAAGGTGAATGCCCATAATGTTCGTATCTGGGGTCTGAAAATCCTCATGAACTTGTAGAACACGAACGTGATTCCCCAAAGGTTAACTTTTTCTGCGCCATATCCCGACGCCAGGTCTACAGACCTTTCTTTTTCGCAGAAGCAACCGTAACAGGGGTCGCCTATCTCGATATGTTACAATAATGGCTCTTTTCACAATTATTAGAGGATGAAGCGGTAAACTTTATATGGCAGCAAGATGGAGCCCCTCCACATTGGAGTCACATAGTGCGAGCGTGGTTGAACGACTTACTCCCAGATCGTTGGGTTGGTCATAATGGTCCAGACCAGGGGTCGGCAACCTGCGGCTCGCGAGCCACATGCGGCTCTTTTGATGTGAAGCTGCGGCTCTTTAAAGTTCCATTTACGCATATAATTTTATTTAAAAAAAAAAAAAAATTAAAAATCGATCGTTCTGAATCGATGACAGCAGATGACAAGTTTTGCAATTATTTACTAAGACTTAGTAAATAATTGCAAAACTTGTCATCTGCTGTTTTGGATACCTAAATAATAATTTTAAAAATTCTTTATTACAGCTTCACCGCAAGCATGGCATCTACAAAAAAAAAGAGAAGAACTGAAGAAGAGCATCGAGAATTCAATCGGGATTGGACGGAGTCGTTCGCTTTCATATGCAACTCAGATGGCCTTCCGACTTGTCTCATTTGCCACGAAAAACTCGCACACAATAAGAAATCAAATTTAGAGAGACACTTCACTAAAAAACATACTCAGTTTGCTAGTAAATATCCAGCCGGCGAAGAACGAAAAAAAGCTGTCGACGAGCTCCAAAAACAAAAACAGCAATCAAGTTCCATGTTAAGTAACTGGACGCAATCTACAAGTAATGTTAATCTGGCAAGCTTCGCGGTATCACTAGAAATTGCAAAAAAAAAGGCAAACCATTCACAGATGGTGAGTATGTCAAAGATTGCTTCATACGTGCATCTGAAGAACTGTTTCGTGATTTCAAAAACAAACCAGAAATCTTGAAAAAATCAAAGATTTGCCACTATCCGCTAAAACAGTACAAGATAGAATAGCTAAAATGTCTTCAAATGTAACATATTTGCAGGTGGAAGATATTCAACTTTCTTCTGCCTTATCACTTGCTATAGATGAGTCTTGCGACATAAAAGACACGGCACAAGTTGCCCTTTTTGTCAGGTATATGTCTTCCCAAGGTCCAAAAGAAGAACTTCTAGGATTGCTACCGCTCTCGGGACAAACTAGAGGGGAAGATATAGCGAATGCCGTGCAAAAATGCCTTGAAGACAATAAGATCGATTTAAATAAAATCGTTTCAATAGCAACTGATGGAGCCAGAAGTATGACAGGAAAAAATAAAGGGGCAACAACGATTCTTCAGAGCAAAATAAACCACGAAATTCTTACGTTTCACTGCATAATACACCAAGAAGCGCTTTGTGCCCAAACATTTCCGGCCGAAATAGTTGAGGTCATGAATTTGGTAATCAAGATTGTTAACAGCATCTTGTCAAAAGCACTCTACCATCGTCAGTTTAAAGAATTCTTAAACGAAATGGAGACTCAGTATTCCGACCTCCTTCTTCACAATAAAGTGCGATGGCTTTCCAAAGGTAAGGTGTTGAAACGTTTTGCTTTGTGCTTGAATGAAATAAATACATTCCTAAATGAAAAAGGCATTAATCACCCTGAATTAGAGAACGACAAATGGTTGCAAAAATTTTACTTTATGGTGGATATCACAGCGAAATTAAATGAGCTGAATCTAAAACTGCAAGGAAAGGGAAACCCAGCCTATGTTTTGGTAGAAGAATTGGTTTGTTTTGAAGAAAAATTAATTCTTTTTGCAGAAGATATTCAGAGCGGTAAATTACTTCATTTTCAATTTCTAAAGCAATATCGCGATAAAACCAGTGCAACTGTTGACACGAATTACTTCAGCACAGTTATAAAAAAATTAAAGATGAATTTGCTGACAGATTTGAGCAATTCAAAACCAACAAAACCACTCTAGCATTCATAGTAAATCCTCTCAACACAAATAGTAACGAAATCCACATTGAGCCATTTGGAATTGATACTGGATCTCTAGAAATGCAATTGATCGATTTAAAAAGTAAAGCTTTGTGGAGTGGAAAATTTACAGAGTTGAAAAGCAAGTTGGAAGAGTTGGAGGTCCAGAAATGTATGTACGTAACGCAACAAAAGTGGACAGCTTTAAAAGAAATGCCGCGAGTTGAGGCACTTATATTCGACGCATGGAATAGTCTTCCAGATTGCTACAGTGAGGTGAAGAAGTTGGCATTTGGAGTGCTGACTATCTTCGGATCGACATATTCGTGCGAGCAAGCGTTCTCTTGCATGAATATAATTAAAAGTAAAGTAAGAAGCCAACTAACAAATGAAAATTTAGAGTCGTGTTTGAAACTTAAAACAACAAGTTATGAGCCAAATTTATCCAAACTTTCTAAAACCATGCAAAGCCAACGCTCCCATTGAATTTGTTTGCTCAAATGTATGTTATTGTTTTTTTTTATTTTAAGTACAAGTTACATTGTTTAGTAAAGTTTAAATTTTCTACTTGAATAACCATGCAAAGCCATCGCTCCCATTGAATTTGTTTGCTCAATTGTTTGTTA